>LPNX010633859.1:275370-333870 GCA_001517045.1 Pseudotsuga menziesii
CCTTATGACTTGGGGTCCTAGGGTCACCAACATACTAAGTTTTGGTTTGCAGACATATAAAGATTACAAAAACATATATGAGAGGAATGGGATAAAAGGGATGTGTACCTAATTAGTTATTCTCATCAGAAGTATACATGACTGACAAATCCTGTGGAGCATATTGAGCATTGTCGTAGGAAATGGAAAGAATATCCGCGATAGGAGTGGGTTCATCAATTTATCCACACATTGGAAATGGTATCAAGAAATTGGTACACATTAGTGGAACTGTGAAGAGGAACTGTCGAATGGGAAAGTTTAATTACAATATTCAACTAGATATTTGAGTTCACAAGTGAACATCAGACAGTCGATGCTACACTACAAATAATGAGGGAAAATATATTCGTAGAAATCCCAATCGTAGTTACAAATTACCATCAATGTAGAATGTCAGTGCACCACTGGTTGGAATGTTACAATATTACAGGAGAACCGGATGATGATGACCCACTTGAAATAAACATACCTGATTCATAAGGTATGCATGTAGTGGAAGGAGCTAATATGTCTAGTGACCAATTCCTAAGTCCACTCAAGATCAATAAAGTAAATATTAGCTTATCTGAAAACCCAAATTTTTCCAATATTGGAGACTACTAGGATGATGAGACTGTGGGAAATATCACTGAATTACTAAATGAATTTCAAGATCTGTTCCATACCAAATTTTATGAGATGAAAGGCATAGTCGAGGAGCTTGGAGAAATGAAGATACCTTTGAGGCCCGATGCAAATATGGTCAAGCAACAGCCGTACATATTAAACCCACGCTACAAAGAAAAAGTTAAATACGAACTGGACTGAATGGTAGAGTAACCTATTGAAGAATCAAAATGGATCAGTCCAATTGTAGCGCAAGACAAGGAAAATTCAATTGAAGTGAGTATGTGTGTTGACCTGAGAAAATTAAATGATGCCATCCTACACAATCCATTCCCAACACCATTCACAGATGAAGTATTGGAAAATGTCAGAGGACAAGAAATGTATTCATTCACTGATGGATTTTCGGGCTACCATCAGATAAGAATTGCAAACGAGGATCGAAGAAATACCACCTTTGTGATGGAGTGGTGATGCTACCAGTACATGGTAATTCCCTTTGGACTCAAGAATGTGCCTGTAATTTTTTCTAGAATCGTAGTTGTTGCATTTAAATATTTTATACATAAATTTATTGAACTCTATTTTGATGTATGGACGGTATCTTATCTCGTAAAAGATCATATTGAGAGCCTTAGAATGATGCTAGAACAATGTCACCAGTATCAAATTTCCTTAAATTTGAAAAAGTGTATTTTTGTGTTCCTTTTGGAGATCTGTTAGGTGACGTGGTCTGTCACGACGGAATTTTGGTTGATCCATCCAAAATTTCCATCATCCTTGAAATACCACCACCTACCACAATTAAGCAGTTAAGAGAAACATTAGGACATACGACATAGTACAATTTTTTTTATCAAGGGATACACAAAGGTTCCTACCCTGATGGAGAGACTACTGAAAAAAGACACGAAGTTTTTGTGTACAGACGAATGCCAAGAGAGTCTGGACAAGATAAAGAACAAGATGGATACTGCGCCAATACTTGTATTTCCAGACTGGAAAAAAGAATTCCATGTTCATGTCGATGCATCATCTATTGTGCTTGGCGTAGTACTAACGAAAGCGGGGGAAGGAGAGATTGATCACCCCATTGATTTTGCTAGCAGAAAGTTATCAATTGCAGAGAAAAAATTAGACATTATTTGTTGGGTGGACATTTCAATATGTACATTGACCATTATGCATTGAAATATTTGGTCAATAAGACAGTGTTGGGGGGGAATATCTGCCAGTGGCTTCTCCTCTTCCAAGAATTTAATTTTGAGATAATTGTTAAACCGGGTAGGTTGAATCTAGGACAATACCATCTGTCAAGAATCGAAAGTGGAGAATAACCTACTAGTATGGAAGCTAGTATCCTTGATGTGCAACTGTTTACGATGACCGTGTTTGATGATCAATTTAAATATATCATACATTTTCTGAGTACAGGTTATGCACCAATTGAGTTTACAATAATGCAAAATAAACATTTAGTAGTACGAGCTGCAGATTTCCAGTTGATTGATTGGAATTCATATAAACTGGGCCCTAATGAGATACTCCAGTGATATGTTTTGGAGCATGATCTCCCAATGATATTAAGTGAAGCACATGTTGGTGTCGAAGGAGGCCATTATGCAGGAAAAGCGACTATGAAAAATATTTTGCAGGCATGACTAGTATGGTGGCCCACCATGCATGGAGATGCTTAAGATTATTGTTGAAGCTGTGATACTTGTCAAAGAATCGAGAAGCCATCCTGAAGGAATGAAATACCATTGGTACCATAGATCACACTCCAAGAATTTGATAAATGGGTTGTTGACATTATAGGACCTACCAGTCAAGTAGGAAAGCATACCAAAGGAAGGTATATTATCACTGCGACTGATTACTTGACCAGATGGGAAGAAGTTGTGCCAGTAAAGGACTGTACTGCTACGACAACCACGGAGTTATTATTTGAAAATGTTGTGACAAGGTTTGATTGCCCAAAAATTTTAATCAGTGATCAAGGTACGCACTTTGTAAACCAATTGATTGAAGAACTAACTGATGAATTCTAGATACAACATAGAATAACAACTCCATATCACCCTTAAGCAAATGGAGCTATCAAAGCATTTAACAAGATTATGCAAAGTGCTCTAATAAAGGCCTGCAATGCACGAAGGGATGACTAGGATCATAAAATATCTGTAGTGCTATGGGCATATCGCACAACATGTAAGAAGTTGATAGGCCATACACCATTTAGGTTGGTATATGGAAAAGAAGCTGTCATGCCTATGGAATATATTGTACCAAGTTTGAGAGTTGTCGTGATCATGAAAATGATAGATGTTGATGTTGTAGAAGAAATATTGCTTCAACTAATCCACTTAGATGAATAACACTTTATTGCAGGATTTCACTAGAATGTAGAAAAGAAAAGGAAAAACGTATGGAATGATAGAAAGATTTAGAGAAAACATTTTGAATTCGAAGGTCTTGTTCTTATGTACGACAATAAATTTTTCAAGCATCCGGGAAAGTTGAAAACACATTGGTTAGGGCCATATGTCGTTAAGGAAATCACTGATGGAGGAGCATTTAAGTTAGATAAACTAGATGGGACAGAGGTCATAGGGATCATAAATGGGAGCCGATTGAAGCCTTATTTTGATAACTGCAACTAGGTTGCATCATCATTCAATATATACATATATATGTACACACAGAGAGATAGATAGAGAGAGAGAGAGAGAGAGAGAGAGAGAGAGAGAGATGACCTAAAATGTATTCATCCAGACCGTGGGTCAACTGCACAGAGAAGTAAAGTTATATCATCTTGGCATCTGGCCAAGATTAGAAATATTCAATGAAGGAAATTGTCCTATTGCATAATAGAAACCCTTTTGGGAAGGAACTGCGAATCACAAGAAGTGCGACCGGAAGTGTAAGAAAACGAAATGCAAGTTGCAAGGAATACGATGAGGAACTTGAAAAAAAATGTAAAATATAAGTCATAAGAGGAGCAACAAGAAGCTGATGGATCTTGAAAAGAGAAGTGAATTTACCACATGAAAGAACATAGATGGTAAATGATGTGACGTTGGCACAATAATTAAGATACTTGTTGTAGAGGAAAGTTTCCTATGGCTATGGTTTAAGAGGCCATCAACTTACTGGGGTTGAACAAGTGATGCATATAGTTCTACAAGTAAATGTAAACAAGGTTCAAAGATTAGAATAGTTAATACCTTAGTTAAGTGAAGGTTGATCCAAGCAGACCTTCAATCCTCCTCTTTCTTCTCTTGCTCCAAGAGACCTGCAAAACAATTTATACCTTCCTCAAACAAATATGACCACATGTAGAGCAATGATAATCAGAGCAATATGAAATCCTAATCTGATAGATAGCATCATGTGATCTTAATCAGAGATTCAATATACAAGACATATTGATTGGAAGAGGAAGTGCATCATATCTTTATTAATCATGAGATAAGTACAAAGATTACCTTCTCTTCAATTCAAGCACCTCATGAAAACTTGATATGGTTATGCTACTTCTCTTCTCCAAGGAACTCATCCTCCAAGATCTACAACACAAGGAAATACATTCTATGGAAAAGGTTGGGGGGAAGAGAGTCCCAATTCCTCCAACATAACAATGCAAAAGTTCAAGTCCCCTCTCATGGCCCTCTCTACCTATATTTATACATTTATGAAGAGATAGGGTCGAAGACAAAGTAGTTACAATAGAAGGAGTCAATTGTATAACCACCCAAAATCCAAGAAACATTAAGTTTTGGACATGTACAGGAAAAATTCATGGGTTGCAGTGACAACAGTCGCAAATGCAAACCTGAAATTATAGGCTATAGTAGCAAGAATTGAAAATACAATCGTAATTTGAAGTAAACATGGGTAGCATGAATGGAAAGTCACGAGTACAGAGGTGAAGATCGCGGGTACCATGTAGGTAAAGTTGCGAATAGGTCAAAGATGCTCAATTTTAGGCTATTTCTGGCCATTTTCAGACTTTGGATTCTTCTAGAAAGTTTTTTCCGACTCAGATACCTTTCCAACGGTGTAGAAAAATGGTTAAATAGAGTTTAAAAACTATGGATATGGATCCTACAAGTTAGGTGTTTTTTCAGTGACTTTCATGATGTGTCGACATGCGACGAAAACATGGGAAAGTGGTCATAGGAAGAGGTGTCATTTTGGGATATAAAATATTCCCACTAATGTTTGAGGTTAGAGGGGAATACTATATCTGAAATACATTATAAATGAAACAAATGAGTATGGAGAGAGAAAAGAATCAAAGATCGAAAGGATTGAACAAAGGTACCTGGAAGAGAGATAAATGTCATGCAAAAAGATCTATGGGACATACAGGTCCATATAAAAATCATTGCCATAAAGATACAGGAGGATCCAACATGTGCATAAATGATGTAACTATCATGGTCGCATGATATGAAAAAATCTAAAGGAGTCATGGCCACAAGCGAACAATGTGGATCCATGCTCAATAATTGATCGTAGGCACAAGAATACAAGGTGGATGTATGTCTCAGCAAATGCCATATGAAGTGTGAAAAGGTATTGCGCAACTCGGGCAATAGAAAAAGATGACGATGCTACTATTGGCCCAAGTTCTTCAATCCAATCCAAACCGACCAAAGATACGAATCCTAACCATGAGAATAAAGGATATGAAGTCAAACATGGAGGAAATCGTTTGATTACCAGTCATTGATGAGAACCATTAACACACATGAGGGAAACCACCATTAATGAAAAATGTTCCAAAAGGTACCTAGTACATCCTAACAAGTGTGAATACAAGGACTTGAAGTAGAACACTTGAAGAATCCATCAAGTAGGAGACATTAAGGTATTCTAACTACCTAATAGCAAGGGAAAATGCCACTGATGGCTGCAATACCTAAGGTACTGTCAAAAACTCTAAATACCATTCCCAGAGCAAGATGTGTTGACATCAATAGGAATAGATCTGTTGGAAGGAAGGAATTAAGGCATCCTTCATCAACCAATATGAGGTAAGTCAGAGACTGATTGGATCCGGAACTGGAACAAAGTTTTGGAGAAAGGACCACCAAAGACATAAATGTAAGGAACTGATACTAGGGAATGGTCAACACAAAAGGTCAAGGAAACTACAAAATGGATGATAAAGTTTTATCCTTGAATAGTGAGCACGACACAATAGTGACTTAGGCGGATTTTTGACAAAAAGGAACCAACGACACAAATTTGCAATGTAGGAGACATTGATAGATTCACCATATAATTGGAAAATAGACCAACTATAGGAGTAAAAACTCTAAATCGGGATAAGGTCAGAAATTGAGACCCAACTATTGATAGACTCAAAACTGGTGCTTTGTTCAAGGAGACAAGACTTGCTGCCACGATGTAAAAAACATGTGAATGAACTTCCCTTACCACTTTCTTGTAAAGGTTTAACGATACCAAGAAAGCAAGCTTGGGACCTTCTTCATTTTTAACAAGATCGAAGAAGAAACAGAAGAATGCTTTATAAAGCACCGATTCATGGATTTTACGAGCCCAAATTAGTGGACGCTCAACAGTGTTTTCATAGTTTTGAGAGTCTGAAAACTCTAAAGAAGACTCTAGGGGGTATTTTTTCATAAATTTAGTCTCCTAAGTCTAAAATAGTGTAAAAGAATATAGAGGAGAACTCTCTTAGTACAGTAGAACTAAGGTATTTCTATTTTGTAGCTAGTCAGCAAGGTCCAAAAAGGGTTAAATTATCACCAGACTGATAAGTGAGCATAACGCTCTAGTTTTAACAAGTGTGAAAGAAAGAAAGATGTAACGTCCCCGACCCTCCGACCGGTGAAGAGGACGCTACCATGGCGCTAACCATCCGGGCTACCAACCCCATGAGCATGTGAATTCATAAAAATGCTGAAACAGAATGCATTGAAGTAGAACATACACAGATGCAATTATCTATCATACACAGCGGAAGCAACATACATTCATGCAAGAATTCATTCAACATGTTCATCACATTCATTAACAGAAAATATGATTGCAGAATTAAAATAGACAAGATTACTTATCTTATAAAGAACTCGTTCCGCAACCAGCTACGTCGCTGCAATGTTCCACCCAACCATAGGCCAGCATGCTCCTTAATCTCTCAGCAACACTGCCACCCCCGAGCTGGGCATGATTCTGCAAGGAATAAGGAACAAGTAGGCTTACATATAGCCAAGGATACACAAAACACAGCCAAGCCAACACAGTTGGGTTTCTCAGGCCACCCACAAGACAACCAAGCCAACATGGTCAGGTTTATCAGGCCATCAAGGAGTTGGGAAAGGATAAATTCTAAGCTGGTGAGCCCATTACAGATCTAGGAACACCTACACCAGAACTAACCTGAACTCTAAGACACTCACACACACCCAAGACAAGGAATCGGTCCCTTCTCTGCTACATAGTCCCTCAGGACCTGCCTTCCCTTCCAGTGCTATTCAGGGGTTACGAAGAAGAAAGCCAACCCTGTAGCTGTGTCTATGTGGTTTCCAAACACACTAGGTTTATCAAGCAAACTAAGCCCCCATCCTTGCTCCTAACACAGTCCGAAGACCAACCATTGCACGCATGCAATTAATCAACTGTCACAACTTAAACAAGGAAAAATATTCCTGAGTCATTCTTGGCCCTATCATGGCTGAAATGACTCCCAAGTGAATTAAAACAATTCCCAAAACATATCAATAACATAGATTACAACATGGAAAAAAAACAACAGCCCGTCCTCAGCCACGAAGCCACCAGGAAAACTTACACAGACCACACTGGGAAGAGAATACAGTCTCCCAACCTGTGCGTGAGGGAAACTTGCACCAGATCCCAAAATACAGAGGGAAAACACACCCAATTCCACTCTATGGAAAAACATGAATCACCACCGATAAGCAGCTCTGACCCTGGCTGCGTGAGATCAACCAGAATAGATGCATGTGCGTGAAAAGGAACAGACTCCCGTCCCCAAAATGTAAAGAAGGCCCTAATGAAACACACTATAATGTAAGGGAGACCATAATGAACCCAGAAATCAGTCTGTAAGGAAAGTATCCACCCACACCATCCACAAAATTCGTAGAGGAAAACTGTGTGAGTAAAACAAGGTAAACTCCTATGCGTGAGAATGAACAAGACTTTCGCTACTACGTGAGGATGAACAGACAATGGAGAGGATGTGTAGTTGTAAGTGCGTGAGTGTTTCAGCACCGTCGTGGAGAGAATGGAGTGTCCACTGGAGTGATGGTGGTGGCTTGCTTGCCATCGTGAGGTCAACCACGCTAGTGGAGTGTGTGTGTGGGCAAGGACTAATAGTCTTGCCACACTCCACTCCCAGCCATAACTGCATGAACTAATAGTAGAGCTTTTAATGGTGGTGGTTGGATAAGACAAGGAGGTGATACATAGATTTTCTCTCATGGGTCAAGGTTTGACAATTCCCCCACCCTTATCCTTGTGAAAATCATGCCCCTTCTCAATTTAGTTACCGCAAACATAGCTGGTTGGGTTCATTTTAATTAAAGATACATATTTACATGATAACAAAACTCAATAGGTATGTTGCATGCCCCGATATACCATTTTGACAATTTCAACCCAAAACATAGCATAACTAATCAATGGTGGGGCCTTGGCCTTTAGCTCCGCACCATGATTATTTACAATATATACATCATATACATCTAATGCAATGAGTTCAAAACCGGGGTGTTACAAAAGATAAAATGGAAAGTTCCATTTATTTACTAGAATGGTACAAAGAACAATAAAATTGATTCTTTATTCTTTAGTGTTTAGAAATCATGGCAAAGACATAAAGTACACTCATAATATTTTTCATGTTTACGTCCACAGCACAAAAAAGAGAAAACTAAGCTCGGAAAGGGTCATTTTCCGTAAGTTTAGTCTTGCAAGTTCAGAAAAGAGATAAACCTATTCCTGAAGGTACTCTTCTCAATTCCAAAGAAAAGAGAGTGTTCCTTTCTCGTAAATTATCTACATGGTCCAAAAAAGAGATAATCTACCACCAATGTCGATGATCATTCAATTTACCTTAACGAGTCTGAACGAATAAGTTTACTCGACAACCTAGTCAATTTTAAGGAGTCAGAACGGGGCTTAAAGATAACTCCATATCTTTCCCGTGAAGTTTTAACGAGTCCAGAAAAGTCAACTCACAACCTCCTTACTATTTTTAATGAGCTCTAAGGAGAGCAGAAAGAATGCTCTAAATGCAAGGAGACGAGTGTCAGAGGTAGGTGAAACTAGTTCCAAGCGTGAGGAACAAGCCTATGCATAATGCAAGGAACATGAGAAATATAAATACACTCAAGGAATGTCTCCTCAAGGTAAAAGGTGTCAAGTTGCAAAGAAAAAATGGTACAAGGTTAAGTGATGATGAGAATAAAGATGAGGACTTATACAATGAGATGAAAGCATGGAAGATGGAATCAGGCTCAAAAGCACGAGCATGGTACATGCAAATGCAATTATAGCTTGAACAACAAAGCGGGGCCAATAAACATTTTTGAATCCAACTACAAATCCTATCTCCAAGAAACAACAATATCAGAATCATATTCATAAGGAAAGATTCGATGCAGGTCACTTTGGCAGAAACACATGTAACTTTTCTATGCTTCACATAAGGTGAATTCAAGGTAGGATCAACCAAAGAAGATTCTATAGTGCCAAGGACTGAGGATTTATGATCAATAATATCAACCTTAGAAGAAAAGAAATAATCAACAAGGGAGATAGAGTCAGCATGAACAAGCTCAGTATCATAGGAGTTGCAATATATATACAAAAAATGAAACTCATTAGGATCATTGACATGTTGTTCAAAGGGAGAGTCCAAAGGCTTAACAAGTCTGTGAATAAAAGAAGATTGATCAATGGAAAGATTAGGATTATCAATAAAATTAGGGTGAGAATTAGTCACAACTGAAGCGACATCTAAAATAGGGCTAGACTGTATCAAAGACTTTAGGAAGACTCCGCTAGAAGGAAGTAAACCATCCAGATAGGAAACATGTCTAAACTTTCAAATAGATCAACAGAGTGGAGATTAGGATCCACAGTTTGCATAAGATGAATCACCTGGTTATCTGCTCGGACCGTGTCCCAAGAAGGTAAACATGAACACAGAGGCTTCTCCTTAGTGGCAATTGAACACGAGGGATATGAAGCCACATAGCTCACCCATGGCGGGGTAGTGTCTATCGAGAAAATGGGAATCAATAAAGGAAAAACATGGTCTCTAGTTGGTGTTGGAGACATTTTCCACCTTACACACTCTTTTTGGTCAATTTGGCCTAGTTAAACCACTATCCTAAGTATTATTGACTTAATTGACATCATAGGAGCACTAGATGACATCATCTAGATCACACCCACACCTACCTTCAGTCAAGGAGGCTAACTTAGCCTTTTTCTACATTCAGGGATGCTAACTAGAGCACTTCGGGGGTGATCTGAGTGTCATTAATGCCCCATATTGCTAACTGATGGTTACAATCAGTTAAACAGAGTAGTGAAGGTGCCATCCATCATTAAATTGATTATTTAATGAACTGGAGTGAACAGGGGCACCTCCAACCACTTCTGATGTTCAGTTACACTTCAATTAACCTCATCGGGGTTCATTGGAGTCATTGAAGCACTACCACTTGTTGGTTGGCTTGGTGTGACATGTGTCTGACCTACTTTTAGTTAGACTCAGTCATTTATTGCACTCTGACTTCAGTTAGGGCTCAGTTGAGTCAATTAGGGTTTTGATAAGTGGTTAACTTGAGTGTTGATTGTGGCTTACATTTAGTTAAGCCAGACTCACTCATTCAATTTGAATGACCTCCATGGAAATTTGAATTGCTTTGTCATTCATGCTTGCAGCATGATCTTGTATTGTATTACTCATTCTTTGTGTGAATATACAGAGCGGCTACTCATTTTGTAGCACAATTACACCATTTTCATGCCTTATTGTTATTAATCTTTGATGAGACTTGTGTTTAGTCCCTAGATTACTTTGACAGATTAATATGGTATCAGAGCTCATGGTAGGACGAAGCTCAGATCTCTCAAAAACAAGGTTTTTGATAGATCTTGCATGAAAATTGAGCAATAGCTCAAAAATCCAGTACTGCACCAAAAGCCAAGGCTTACCAATTAATACCCCAAGTAAAGAACTTGTTGATCAAGCTTGCTTGATTGACTATGCTGGGTGTGATGAAAGCCTAAAATGTGTAGGCTATCTGACCTTACATTGCTCTTTTTGTTGTGATTTTCAGGTTTTTGACAGGTGAAAGCATTTGCTCCAGCATATTTAGATGGCTTCTTCTGTAGATATTTTGACTCCATTAAATTTCCACTCATGTAAAGGAGACATGGAGATCTAGCTACGCTCCAGAGGATTCTATAGGGTCACCATGGACACTGAAGAAGAGCTTGGTTCTGCAATAGACAAATCTAGATTCTTGAACAAGAAGGATGAAGCATTCGGATTCTTGTGCTTCTCTGTTTCCCGGGATCTTCTTTTCCATCTTTTAGGATTGAAGACTCCAAAGGAAATTTGGGACAAATTGGAAGCCCTGTATGGAAAGCAGGATGATTTGAGAGTTTACCAGCTTGAAAATGAATTGATGTCTCTCCAGCCTTCCAATTTTGAGACCTTGAATGACTTTTTTCCAAAGTTCAAGAACATTGTCATACTATTGAAGCAATGCAAAGTGGAGAAAGAGGATGATCAACTCATCCTCACCATACTCTCCAAACTTGGAGCTGATTATTCATTTTTTGTCTCTATGATTCTGGGTGGGGAAACTCACAACCCTTGGATGGAAGATGCCTACACTCAATGCCTTCATTGAGTCTCTAACAAGTGAACATGATAAGCTTGTCTATATGGGGATCATCAGATCCTCCCATGATCAATCCCTACATGTCTTAGGGCCCAAAGATCTGAAGGGTAAATGAAAGTAGCAGAATAACCCAAAAAATAAATTCGAAGCTCCTAATCCTAAAGTTGAAAACCAGCAGCATGATGAGTCTTCCGGCTCAAAGAAGAACAAAGTGAAAGGGAATCATGGAAAGGAAAAAGTCAAGTGTTCATACTGCAGGAAGGGCTTCCACCTTGAACATGCCTAGATGAAGAAGAAGCTTGATGAAGCTACCTCTCTCCTTGAGAAAAATCACATCAATCTTTCGAAAATATTTCGGAGGAGAGATCAGCAAGATCGGGAACCATAGCATGAAAAAGGTCATGCCCTCATGGCAAGCACTCTTGATTGATTCTGGAGCTTCGAACCACATGATGGATGAAAGAGACTCCTTTTCATCCTTCGAGACTACAAAATCCATCCCCATCCACATGGGAGATGACTCCACCATCATTTCAGAAGGACAAGGTACGGTTGATCTTGAGAATGGATTTTTTTCAAATGTTTTGTATGTACCATATCTGGAATCAAATATCCTTATTCTTTATCAGATGACACATATAGGAGTGCCTAAGAGAGTATCTTTCAGCCCAAATGATGTTGATATAACGGAACTTGCATATGGCAAACTCATTGCTAAAGGCCTTGCAAACCATCACGCAAAAGCCTATGAGTTCTCCCACTTTGTGGTGGATGCAAAGCCCACTGCACTGCTATCTCATGGAACTAAAGTTAGTAGGATATGGCATGAAATTTTTTTCCATCTAAATCTCAAATATTTGCAACAATTACAGAAAAAATCCATGGTTGAAGGCCTCTCGGTCATCAAGGAAACCACTGGAATTTTCAAGGGCTGTGTGTTTGGAAAACACCCTGAGGACAAGTACGATCAGGGGAAGGAAAACCAAGCTACATGCATATTGGGGCTGATACATTCTAATATCATTGGTCCAATGCCTATCACATCCATGAATGGATCAAGATATCTTTTGACTTTTATTGATGATTTTTCAAGGTACACAAGGGTTTTCTTTCTCAAAAAGAAGTCTGAAGTATGTGAAAAATTCTGTGAACTGAAGGCCTTGATCGAGAATGCCTCTGGGCTTAAGATCAAGATCTTGAGATATGATAATGGAAGGAATTATGTCAGTAATGAGTTTTTGTACATATGTTCCCAAAGTGGTATTCAGGTCCAACATTCGATTCCCTACACTTCCTAGCAGAACAGTGTAGCAGAAAGGAAGAATCGGTCTCTCAAGGATATGACCACCTGTATGTTGGAATCAAAGAAGTTGGATGAAAATTTGTGGGCTGAAGCAATGCATGCTGTAGCATAAATTCAAAATAGAGTTCCACACTCATCCATGAAAGGGAATACCCCTTTTGAATCATACTTCGGACACAAGCCGTATGTGTTGAACCTGCTGGTGTTTGGGTCCACTGCATGGACCCGAATTTTGCTTGATAAAAGAAGGGCTTTGCAAGCGCAAAGCATAGAATGTATGTTTATTGGGTATCCTAATGAATCAAAAGGTTTCAAGATGCTGGATATCAAAACAAAATAGATCATCATTGAGATAAGTGTCAAGTTCGATGAGCCTCTTTAGGACGTGGAAATAGTGAAGGAGAAAACTGCTGAATTTCCTTCCTATTCTACTGAATATTTGGATGATGAAATTAGGGGTGATGACCCTGATTTGGATCCTCTAATTTATTATATCAGTGTGCAGAAAACATCAGATTCTGAATCAGAACCTGAAGTACAAAATCATCTTCCGACATGGGCCCGACAGACACTCTCCTCTGCAGGAGATAACATTGGAAATCTGGATGATCCAAGGAGAACCCGGTCTGATTTCCAAAGAGCATGTATTGTGCTCTCTTGTCCTGATAATTTTCTGTCCAAATTTTTTTATTGGATGATTATTTCAGACCCAAAATCCTACTACCACTCTCAGAAGGATCCAAGATGGCAAGTTGCCATGGATGAAGATATTAATTCTCTTCAGAAAAACACTACTTGGGAGCTAGTTTCTCTTCCTCCGGGAAGGAAATTGGTTCAATGCAAGTGGGTGTTGCAGACCAAGGTTTCTGCTGATGGAAGCACCTACAAATATAAGGCAATTCCAGTGTAAAAACGTTTCTCTCAGGTCCAAGGTGTGGACTACCATGAGACTTTTGCATTGGTTGCAAAAATGGACTCCATGTGCCTAGTTTTGGCAATTTCAGCATCTAAGTACTGGGAAGTGCATCATATGGATGTTAATTTAGCCTTTCTTAATGGAGATATTCATGAGGAGATATACATTAATTAGCCTAAGGTCTACATCTCTGATCCATCTTTGTTATGCAAGCTAAAGAATTCACTATATTGGTTAAAACAGGCCCCAAGAGAGTGGTATTCCAAGATGGATGCCTTCCTTCTCTCGCAAAACTTCCAAAGGTGTAGATCAGATCCAAATGTGTATATACAGCAGTATAATGGTCATTTTATTATTATTGTTTTATATGTTGATGAATTACTGATCACAAGTAGCACAGTTGCTTCCATTTCACCCATCAAAAATGCTCTCCAGAATGCCTTTGAAATGAGCGATTTGGGGCTCAAAATTGAGCAAAATTTTGTTGGGATAATGGTCACTCAGTCCAAATACATATCATAAATTTTATTCAAGTTTAACATGGCTGAATGTAGGCCTGCACCATTCCCTTTCCTTTCAGGGATCGGCCTTGAAGAAGGAAAAAGCACACCTCCGATGGACTGCACTATCTATCGACAGCTGATTGGTAGCTTGTTGTACTTGACACATTCTTGGCCTGATATCTATTATTCTATGAATGTTGTATCAATATACATGCATCAGATTCATGATATTCATTGGAAGGAATCCAAGAGGATCCTCCAGTATATTCAGGTAACCAGGACCTACAGCATTCATTATGCTGCAGACTTCGAGCTAGAGCTGGTTGGATACAAAGATTCCGATTGGGTGGGTGATTCCATTGATCAGAAGTCTACTTCCAGATATGCATTCATGTTTGGTGGTGGTACCATTTTCTGGTCTAGCAAAAAGCAGGCTGCCATAGCACTATCTTCAGCAGAGGTTGAGTATCGAGGAGCGGTGAATGCTTGCATCCAAGCAGTTTGGTTGCAAGGCATTCTTTCAGAGTTTGATATTGGTAGTACTTTGTCCACTATCCTCTTTTGTGACAATCAAAGTGATATTAATATATCCATAGATCCAGTTACCAGGAAGAGGAACAAGCATGTATATATTCACATGCACTATATCAGGGAGCTAGTGCATGACAGGACAATCATTCTGCAATACTGCCCGACTGATGAGCATATTGTAGAAATATTCACCAAGATATTATCAAAAAATAAGTTCACTTACCTTTGTTCACTGTTGGGGGTGAGTCCATCAGGGTGATCAAACTACTTTCAGTGTTCAACTTGAGGGGGGGTTTTTCCCACTGGGTTTTCCCTCTTTTCCTCACTTACTTTGTTTTTTAGCATTGTTTCAGTTTCAGCATTGTACAGGGTGACTTATGGCCTTAGTTTCCAGGGCCCTAGCATTTTTATGCATTTTATGTTTTCTAACTCCTCCTGAGTATAGCTTAAGGGGGGGTGTTGGAGACATTTACCACCTTACACACTCTTTTTGGTCAATTTGGCCTAGTTAAACCACTATCCTAAGTATTATTGACTTAATTGACATCAAAGGAGCACTAGATGACATCATCTAGATCACACCCATGCCTACCTTCATTCAAGGAGGCTAACTTATCCTTCTCCTACATTCAGGGAGTCTCACTGGAGCACTCTGGGGGTGATCTGAGTGTCATTAATGCCCCATATTGCTAACTGATGGTTACAATCAGTTAAACAGAGTAGTGAAGGATCCCTCCATCATTAAATTGATTATTTAATGAACTGGAGTCAATAGGGGAACCTCCAACCACTTCTGATGTTTAGTTACACTTCAGTTAACCTCATCGGGGTTCATTGGAGTCATCGAAGTGCTACCACTTGTTGGTTGGCTTGGTGTGACATCTGTCTGACCTACTTTCAGTTAGACTCAGTCATTTATTGCACTCCAACTTTAGTTAGGGCTCAGTTGAGTCAATTAGGGTTTTGATCAGTGGTTAACTTGAGTGTTGACTGTGGCTTACATTCAGTTAATCTAGACTCACTCATTCAATTCGAATGACCTCCTTGGTAATTTGAGTTGCTTTGTCATTCATGCTTGCAGCATGATCTTGTATTGTATTACTCATTCTTTGTGTGAATATACAGAGCGAATACTCATTTTGTAGCACAATTACACCATTTTCATGTCGTATTGTTTTTAATCTTTGATGAGAATTGTGTTTAGTCCCTAGATTACTATGACAGATTAATAGTTGGGTCAGGAGAGGGATCAAGAAAACCCAACTGATTGATAGTGATTAAATTACATCATATGAAAAAATGTTGACACCATAGCCTGGATGGCACAAACATTATCACTCCCAAGGAGCATATTGAAGTCCAAGGGGTCTTCTATTACCACAAAATCATCTAAGACGGTCTTCCCACCCAAAGTAACAGGTGTTTGAGCAAGAATTCCAAGGGCTATACTAGTTCTTCTATCAAACATCAATTACTGACTAGCTGTCGACACAAGGCTGGGAGACCCCATGCCTTGCTAAGCACGATCATACAAGATACTAACTAATGCTCCTTCATAAAAATACAATGAGAAATAGTGTATTGTCCAACTTTGACCTTTATCTGGAAAGGTGCATCAGAAGGGAGGCGTGACTCAACTAGGCTATCCTAATCAAAGGAAGAAATCTGAGAGCTTGGTGGGGGTTCATCTGAAGCAAGTTTAGTGCCCTGTTTTTCAGTGAGTTCTAAACTGGCAGTGAAAAAAATGTGATTGGAAAACACTTCACTCTCCAAAATAAGAGTGGGATTGATCGACGATGGAACTGATTCAACCGCTTCGTGAAAGTCACTCTTCGAAGGGAGAGTGGGATTGAAAAAACATGACATTGGTTCAATAACATAAGGATCACTCTCTAAAAGAAGAGTGGGATCGACCAAAGATGATATTGGTTCGATCACTTGATCAGCCAAAGGTTGATTAGGTTTTTGGGAAACTATAGGTTGTTTAGGAGCAGTGTTACGTCCCCTCCCACCCGAGAGGATGCGAACAACAGTGCTGGTGCTATCATTTAAGTGGGGATCTAAACCCCATGAACATAATAACATATGCATTGGAAATAAAAACATACACAGATGCATAATGCAATCTACAGCAGAAGAAAAAAAACATTCATGCAATACATTCAACATGTTCATCATATTTCGTTATGCAAATACACATGCAGATATTAACACAAGAGATACTTATCTTGGAATAAGATTTCCCCTCAACCCACTATGTTGCTACAATGTTCCACCCAACCATAGGCCAGTGTGCTCATCAATATCTCAGTAGCACTGCCACCCCTGAGCTGGGCATGATTCCCACAAGGAATAAGGGAGCACTAACAGGCTCACACATAGCCAAAGACATGTCAAATTCCAGCCAATCCAAAACTACATTTGGGTTTATTAGGCTGCTAAAGAGGTGGAATGGTTGATTTTCTAAGCTAGTGAGCTCAACCATAGAGCTATGGACACCTACAAAAGATCTATCTTGGATTTCCCAACACCTACACACCCAACACAAGGAAACATCCCCTCTACTACACAATCCCTCGGGCTATGCCTTCCATTCCAGTGCTATTTAGGGTGTGCAAAGAAGAAAATACATCTTCTATTGATCTGGCTATGAGGTTCCTTTCCACACTACGTTTATTAAGCTAATTGTTCCTCAATTCCACTCCAAACCAGTTTAGACCAAACCAAAGGATGCACTAATAGAAAGATGCAAATTCTGGGTTTGAGAAAAAACGTTTTGAATCCAAAAACGACAATGGTGAACGGGGAAAAAAACACCATGATGAGAAATTCATTTCAGAAACATTCTATGGCTTCATGTGGGAAAAAAACAGCTCTTTCAGTCCCTAAATTCATGGATCTATCCTCCCATTGGTTGTGCAACACCAAAAAAATGAAATTCCCAACCATGGAAAATGTGGAAACAACACAAAAATGCCCAGCAGAGATCCCAACCACTGAATGTTAACAAAACAACTTCCCATCCATGGGGAAAACATAGGAAACTACAAAAACGTGAATGGGGAATGCACAACAGCTCCAAGAACGTGAATGGAGAATGCCCAAGAGCTCCAAAAATGCGAGGAAGAGAAAAACATGGATGCATGGTAGAATGGGCATACATTTTTGGGTTTTTACTTGCCGAGGAAGTCAAAATACATTTTTCCAAAGTGGGTGCTCTGCCTAATTCAAAATTTACCCATACTCTTCCCATTCCCATGCAATAACTACCTCAACCAATTTCTAGCAGAAATAAATGATTGGGGAAAAAGACAAGAAATGGGTAGTTGAGAGTTTTGATGGGTTCTCCCTTTGACATTTGGATTTTCCCCATTTGCTCAAAGGTTTGAATACCCCCCCCACCCCCCCCCTTATCCTTAGTAAATCATGTCCGCGTGTCTTTAATGTTGCATTAACTTTCTGGATATTTTAATTAAATTGCATATTTACATGATGTCCAAAATTATAATGTTCCTAGATAGCACGAAATACCATTGAAAACACTTTTTTTTAATCACCGAAACATAAAAAACTAAATCGATGGTGGGGATTTTTCCTTTGGTTCCACACCACAATTAAATACAATACTTACATCATATACATTTTTAATACAAACGGCGTCAAAACCGGGGTGTTACATTCCCCTCCCCTTTCAACAGCATTGTCCTCAATTCTTTACAAAATTGAGCAAAAATGCTACACCAGTACCTCCCTCAGTGCTTCGGAGAATTGAACAAAAATGGATGTGCCAATCGCATGGAATCCTCTAGCTCCCACGTAGCCTCTTCAGGACCGTATTTCTCCCATTGCACCTTTACCTTTCCTATGGATCGATTCCAAAACATTGTGACCTTCCTATCGAGGATGTGTATTGGCTCGATTTGGAACTCTTCCTCGGGTTCCATCTGAATCACATCCCAATTTATCTCATGGTTAGCCTGATCATGTACATATTTATTAAGCAAAGAAACATGAAAAACATTATGAGCTCTAGTGCTAGCAGGCAATGCAAGTCTATATGCAACTAGTCCTATTCTTTCAAGCACTTCAAATGTCCCACAATATCTAGGTGACAACTTAGCACAACCTCCAAGCTTCAAGGAAATCTTCCTTGCCCTCACTCTGAGGTAAACATGATCCCTAACCCTGAACTCTCTATTCACCCTATGCTTATCTGCTTAGCTTTTCTATCTGTCCTAGGATACTTTCATATTCTACCTGATCTTTACAACCTCTTGGTCCATTTCCTTGAGCAATTTTGTAACAAGCACAATCATGTTCACTAGATTATCCCAAGTCACTGGTGTCCTACACCTTCTTCCACACAAGGCTTCATATGGATTCATCTCCAAGGATGCTTGCTTCCCATTTCTATATGCAAATTCTACCAAGTGTAAATAATCCTCCCACTTGGTTGGTTTGTCCATCACATACATGTGAAGCATAGTATTTAAGCACCCAATTCACTCTCTCTGTCTGCCCATCAATCTGAGGATGGTAGGCAGTGCTGAAGTTCATATTTGTACCCAAATCCACAAACAACCCCTTCCGAAAATTGGAAGTGAACTTGTCATCTCTATCAGAGACTATTGCCTTAGGCAATCCATGCAACTTGAAAATATTCTTCATGAATATTTTTTCAATTTCATCAATCTTATGTGTGGAATTAACTAATATTAAATGTGATGCCTTTGTCAACTTGTCCACCACAACCATGATGGAATCATGTTGTCTCCAAGTCATTGGAAATCCCGTAATAAAATCCATGGAAATAACTTCCCACTCCATTCTGGAACTAGAAAAGGCTGCAACAAACCTATTGGGTGTTGATGGTCAACGTTCACTTGCTGACATTTCATGCACCTTGAAATATATTTATCCATGTCCTTTTTCATTCCTGGAAAAAAAATACTTCTTTCTAGTTGTAACAATTGTCTTCTGATATCCCGGGTGACCAGAATATGGAGCTTGATGGATCTCATCCATAACAACCCTCCTCAAATCTGCTACATTTGGACTATAAATTATGTTCTTATAGGTAATAAGTCCATCTTATTCCAATTTGTATCCCTCATACTTCTTTTCAAGGCTTTGCTGCTGCAACTTGTCTTTTACCTGCATATACATTTCATCTGCAGCATTATGATTAACAATCTACTATCTCAAATCTGATTGGAAATTACTAAGAGATTCCACATGCATTTCATGCACCTTCTTGCTGAGTGCATAAACTACTTTATTCTCTTCTCCTTTTATTTGTTTGATTTCAAAATCAAACTCACATAAAAACTCCAACCATCTCGCTTTCCTATCATTTAGTGTAGTCTGATCAAACAAATACTTCAGACCACAATGGTCTGTCCTTATCTCAAATATTATGCCCATCAAGTAATTCCTCCACATATTGAGAGCATGTACTATGGATGCAAGTTCTAGATCATGAGTGGCATAGTTCTTCTCATGCTCCTTCAGCTTTCTTAACTCATAGCATATCACATGGTTGTCTTGCATAAGGACTCCTCCAAGCCCTTGACTGCATGCATCGGTACACACCACAAAATATTTTTTTGGGTTTGCAATATTCAACACTAGTACACTTGTGAGAATATTCTTCAACTGTTGGAAGCTTTCTTCACACCTTAGTGTCCATTCAAACTTTATTCCCTTCTTTTGCAAAGAAGTGTCTAGATGTGCAACCTTGTAGAATCCTTCAATGAATCGAATCTCATGTGGTATCTTACAAGTCCCATAAAATATATTATATCTGTTACATTTCTTGGATTAGGCCCATTCATAATGGCCACAATCTTCTCAGGGTCTACAGATATGCCCTCATTTGAGATAATGTGACCCAAATAATGATTCCTATCTTTATAGAAGTCACACTTGCTCAACTTTGCATACAACTTATGCTCCCTGTGCAATTGTAGTGTCAATCTCATATTTTCTTCATTCTCTTCCTCATTCTTAGAATAAATAAGAATGTCATCAAGGAAAACAAGAACAAACTTTTTCCAAATACCTGCTCAAGACACTATTCATAAGGCACACAAATGTAGCTGGTGCATTTGTGACACCAAATGGTACCACTACAAACTCATAACATCCATACTTTGTTCTGAAGGTTGTATTATGAATTTCTTCATCCTTGATTCTTACTTGATGGTAATCAGACCTCAATTCAATATTGGAAAATACCTTTGCTCCTCTCATTTGATCAAAGAGGTCATCAATCCTAGGCAAAGGATATTTTTTATTCACAATGATTTTGTTCAGCTATCTGTAATCAATACACAACCCGAGTGTACCATATTTATTCTTCATAAACAGAACTGGGTCTCCCCAAAGAGACACACTCGACCTGATATACTTCTTCTCCAACAGCTCTTGCAATTGCATCTTCATCTCTAGCTTTTTTCAGTGTACTCATTTTGTAGGGTGTCTTGGACACTAGTGCTGCTCCTAAGACAAGTTCAATTGTGAAATCAATGTCTCTCTTTAGAGGAATCCATAGAATCTCATCAGGAAACACATCCCTGAATTCCTGCAACACATGAAAGTCCCCCAACCTAGGAGTTTCATTCTCTGTTGCCTCCAAAATATGAGCTGCATACAACTGGAAACCTTTCCTACATAACTTATTCAACTGCATCGCTGAAATCTGCCTCACAGAAATCACTTTTGGAATGCCTCTTACAAATCTTGGGTTCCCTTCTTCATCCATGCATTCAAAAGTCTTAATTATAATAGTTAAGATTTACCTTGTGAGATTCTAACCAATCCATTCCAATGAGAACATCATAGGAACCAAGTCTTAGAACATTCAGATCTACACAAGTGACCAATCCATTCATAACCAATGGACATTTCTCTACCACTTCACTAACCTTTCTCTTTGTTCCAGTGGCTAGATGAACTAACCAAGATTTGATATGCTTTACTTTCTTAAAAGCACAAATCTGCATTACTCTAGGAGTAATGTAATAGTGAGTAGAACTAGGGCCAATCAAAATAGAAACAGATTACTCAACAATATTACCTGCAACTTCAACCACAGTTGACTGTTGATATGTCCTGAGGTCCTCGAGTGATGCATAAATCCTAGGGACGACCCTTGCTACTTCACCCACTATTTTTGCTTCTTGAATGTTGTCATATATCCTTGCATTCTCATTCTCAAGTGGACAATTCCTGCGCATGTGGGGTCCTCCACATTTCCAACATTGGAGTGGTTCTCTGTTCTCTTGTGGTTCTCTGGGATTTTCTCCCATCACTCTGGTTGGCTGCTTCTCAACTTGGGATGGTTGTTTATGCTAATTCCTAAAGTTAGAAGGTTTGAAACCTTTCTTCCTTTGGTTAGAATTGTCATTCTTTTTGTCCTTCCATGTCTTATGATAATCGGTTTTTCCTTTGCTTTGTTCATAGCAATACTTAGATTTCCTTATTGTTTCTTTCATAGTTCTAGGTTCATAAAACTTAATTCTGTTTTTGTAAGACTAAGGCAATCCACTCAGGAAACATTGTATTTTCACTTTTTCATTTTTGATGTACTTAACATACCTCCACAGCTCCAAGAACTTTTTTGCATACTCTTCCATGGTCTGCTATCCCAATCTCAGCTCATGGAATTCTTTGATCTTATCATCATAGTACCTGTCAAAGAGGTACTTCAGCTTGAAATACTTCTTGAGTTATTTCCACAAAATCTTCCTTTCATTAATATTCTTTACTTACCAGAAGTGCTGCCACCATATGGATGCTCTTCCAGTCAATTTGAAGATGGATACCCTAGCCTTCATATTTCCAGAGTAGTCTTGGACTTGTAAATATTTTCTCATCCCAAGAAGCCAAGCTTCAACTTCTTGACCGTTCTTTACCTCACCATTAAAGGTAAGCGGAATTTCCTTCATAAATTCGTCATGTGAACAGTTCTGGTAGAGCCTCTTTTTCTTATTCTTGTGAGAAGAAGAACTTGAGACACCAGTGGATCCTTCAGAGTCAGATGACCCACTAGGATATCTCTTTCTTCTTCTAGTAGTACTTTTACGTCCTTAGGGTCTTACTTTCCGGTCCCCAGAGTTCATCCACCTCTAGATGTCTGCCAAACTTTGGAGCATGGCTGCATTCAGCTGATTCTGATCCTCTTAAGCCTTAACCAATCTTTCATTGTCTTCCCTATAACTTTGCATCTCCACCCTTAGGATTCTCATGGTGCCTACAAAATCTAGGGGAGTATCTTGAAATATTCTCTCATTAAACTTTGCCTCAACATTTCCCACATGGATGTTTTCCCCCATAACATCTTCCTTGTACTCATTAGGGTTTTGTGCATCATCATACATGTCATAGGCTATCATGGCTTAGCCAAACCAATTTTACCGAACTGCACTATCTGGAATGTTGCCTTTGAAGGTGACTATGATTCTACAAAATGTGTTAATAAACACAATTGTTAGCTGCATAACATTCACAAGAATTTATACATCACTTACATGCATTTAGAAAATTCATATACTGACAACTTTGTCAAAACATAGACTTTTATCACTAGAAACCACCATCTTGGGGGGACGACGGGGGTCAAGGGGGATTGTCCCCTTGTGGCGCATAACGTCATTGTGATTTTTTAACTTTTCTTGCACCTATAGATCCCCCTGAAAACCTATCAAAAATATCTGTTTCGGTGAATTTTTCAGTTTTTATCTGATCAGATTCCCTGCCGATGTGTTGAAATTTTTTTCCGAATTTGTTCGACACGTATTGGAAAACTTCTCCATTTTCATCCGATCGGAAAACTTGCCAAACTTGCCGCCATTTCAGAAAAAATCTAAACTTTCTTCCGATCAGAAAACTTTCCAAAACTACCGTCGTTTCGGAAAAATTTCAAACTTTCTTCCGATCGGAAAACTTGCCAAACCTGTCGTCTTTTTGGAAAAATTCTGAACTTTCTTCCGATTGCCAAACTTCCCAAAAATGTCGACATTTTGAAAAAATTCCGAACTTTATTTCGATTGACAAACTTTCCAAAACTGTCACCATTTCAAAAAACTTTTGGCTTTCCACTCGACACATTTCGGCAGAAACTTCCAAATTTTTCTGATGCGCGTCGACGAAATTCAACCGACGTATCAACAAAATTCACCAAATTCTCCCAATTCCAACACTTAGAATTTTTTTTCAGAAAATATTATTTTTCTTCTCGTCGGGGAAAAACTTAACTTCTACCTGACATGTATCAACTCAAATCTCCATTTCATGCCAACATGCATCGTCTCAATTTCGACAAACTTAGTCGAGATGTGTCTGCTTGACTTCGGCTAACTGAGCTGACAGGAAAATTTCCATACTTAAAATTCTAGTGGGATTTTTTCCATCTTTCTCCTCATTGACTCCACTTGGCCAACGCAGCCGAAATGGTCACTGCGATCTTCGTCGGCTAGATTTAGCGAACGCAACCGACATGTGTCAGCTGAACTTCTGCTAACTCAGTCGACACAATCAACATTCAACACTTAGAAAAATTTCTAATTTTTTTTTCAGCTTCTCTTTCTTGCCGAACATAGAGGTTGATTCCTCCTCTGTCACCTGCTCTTCATGTCCCATTGAGACCTAAATTTGCAACACTGCTCTGATACCACACCGTCACGCCCCCTCCCGCCTGAGAGGACGCGATCAACGACGCTGGTGCTATCATTTAAGCGGGGATCTAAGTCCCATGAACATAATAACACATGCATTGGAAATAAAATCATACATGGATGCATAATGCAATATACAGAGGAAGAAAAACAACATTCATGCAATACATTCAACATGTTCCATCTTATTTCGTTAAGAAAATACAAATGTAGAGATTAACACAAGAGATACTTATCTTGGAAGAATCTTGTCCCGCAACCAACTATGTCGCTGCAACATTTGACCCAACCATAGGCCAATGTGCTCATCAATCTCGCAGTAGCATTTCCACCCCCGATTTGGGCATGATTCCCATAAGGAATAAGGGAACACGAGCAGGCTCATACATAGCCAAAGACATGTCAAAATCCATCCAAGCCAAAACTACATTTGGGTTTATCAGGCTGCTAAAGAGGTGGAATGGTTGAATTGCTAAGCTAGTGAGCTCAACCACAGAGCTATGAACACCTACACAAGATTCTAGCTTGGATTTCCCAACACCTACACACCCAACACAAGGAAGCATCCCTTTCTTTGCTATACAGTCCCTCAGGCTATGCCTTCCATTCCAGTGCTATTCAGGGTGTGCAAAGAAGAAAATTCATCTCCTCTTGATCTGGATGTCAGGTTCCTTTCCAAACTAGGTTTATCAAGCTAATTCTTTCTCAATTCCACTCCAAACCAGTTTAGACCAAACCAAAGTATGCACTAATAGCAAGATGCAAATTCTGGGTTTGAGGAAAAATGTTTTGCATCCAAAAATGACAATAGTCACTGGGAAAAAAGAACCCATGATGAGCAGTTCATTTTAGAAACGTTCTATGGCTTCATGTGGGAAAAAATGGTTCCTTCGGTCCCTAAATTCGTGGAGCTACCCTCCCATTCATGCAGCTATCCTCCCATTGGAGCTATCCTTCAGTCCTTTGCACACTAGGTTTATCAAGCTGATTCTTCCTCAATTCCACTCCAAACTAGTTCATACCAAACCAAACTATGCACTAACAGCAAGATGCAAATTCTAGATTTGAGGAAAAACGTTTTGCATCCAAAAACGACAATGGTGAATGAGGAAAAACAACCCAGGATGAGCAATTCGTTTCAGAAACATTCTATGGCTTCATGTGGGAAAAAATGGTTCCTTCAATCCCTAAATTCATGGAGCTATCCTCCAATTGGAGCTATCCATTAGTCCCTAAATTTGTGCAACACCAAAAAAATGAAATTCCCAACCGTGGAAAATGTGGAAACAACACAAAAATGCCCAACAGAGATCCCAACCACTGAATGTTAACAAAACAATTTCCTAGCCATGGGGAAAACACAGGAAATTGCAAAAACATGAATGTGTAATGCACAACAGCTCCCAGAACATGAATGGATAATTCCCAGGAGCTCAAAAAATGCAAGGAAGAGAAAAATGTGGATGCATGGTAGAATGGGCATACGTTTTGGGGTTTTTACTTGCCCAGAAAGTCAAAACACGTTTTTCCAGAATGGGTGTGTTAGCACCTTGTAATTTTCCAGTGGCTGCTGTAGGAAGTAACAAGGGTAACCATTTCAACCAACTTTAGACTGTATTCTAGCCGATACAGTCAGAGATGGCTCTATCTTGTCATAGAGGAAAGAAACACATATGCATAAAGCCTTGGACAACTCGTATAATGATAGATTTCTATATGTAAAAAGCCATTGATAGATTTAAAAAATGGAAGAACAAACATACAAGAAAATCATTGGGAAATGGAGTGAAATCCTGAATCAATCAAGGTTATTATAGCAAAAATTAGAAAGGGAATTTCCTTTATATTCTGAGGAAAAGTAAGCAGCACATACAAACAAATATCTTGAAAGGGTGGTGAAGGGAGAGGGAGAGAAAAAAGCCCAGCGAAGCAAGATGCACCTATCTATGGATGAATCTCTTGCACCGCCTTTAGTAGAATAAAAAAAAGGTTGGTATCTGTAGTGGAGCATAGGAGATGAATTCCAAAGCATTTACTAGGACACAATAACAAATGCAGGGTCTAATATGAGGAGCGCTTAACTGAGAGAGAACTCCTTGTATACTAATCTAGAGTGCATTCGCAGAAATACACAAAAATGAAAATGATAAATAGGAAACACAAACTGAATGTCACCACCGTGATGAATCTCAAAAACGCAGGAGCATATTTCTCATTAATACTTCCAAGAGAGTTACAGAGACAAAATGAGACCAGAATGATTTCTGAATGAAAATTCTAACCCTTTCCTCATTAACTGAGGTCTTATTCATAATGTCGCGGCTTCCGGGACCAACCCCGAAACATAGCCAAATTATGTTACAAAAACTGGGAATCAAATCCTGGATCATCATTTCAAATCCCAAAGATTTCTTGAGGTGGTATGTTTGCCATGTTTCTTTTCCTGAAATCAGCCTCATAGTGTAGCATCCACGCCGACCCTAAAACAACAATGAAGTAGAGACGCACACTTGCTTGCTTTGATGGCGACTCCCAAATATTTATAATGATTTCAATTTTTTAGAAAAGAACCACTTTACTGAATCATGCCCATACTCCAAATGAGCGTCACATTCATGTAGATCCCTTTCCTTCAAGCCCCTTACGTTGCACAACATTGTTTCTGACCGTAGATCTCGTCTACGCAGAGATCCGCCATTGCTTACTGTGGTCGTTTATGCAGTTTTGTACTCATCACCTGAGTTAACCTCGCTACACCTTTTGCTAATGAAGTCATTGTACGCCATTGGTTTGGACCGTATCAAATCTCAAACGTTGAGAGATCCAGGACCCTGAAATGTGTCGCACCGAACTCCTTCATTAACCACCATGTACTTTCTCCAAGCAAAACCTTTTGGCACTGTGGATTAAGTGCACCATCGGATATCGGTTGTCCATATGCGTAGTCCCTACTACCCCTTCACAACACTCCATGATCCATCCGGCTAACCGCCTTGCATGTTGTTGTTGCGAATCATGGTCCCACTACAGATCATGAGCGGTAGAGGATATTGGCTGTCATCTTTTGAAGGAAGGAAATTTTTTTGTAATCATTCACAGTTTAATGGGTTTCGCATCTTCCCTTTCGGTGAAAATCTCCTTGCTTTTGACCTGCCTTAGCTGCGCTCTTGCATCGTTGGTTTTCAGGGTCTACGGGGTCCAGTCATATTTTCGAGATTTTTTCTCAGATTTTTCCTTTCCAGTGGTTTTCTTTTCATCTCGGGATGAGGCTGATCCCATATGCTAGTTCCCTTCAATATCTTAGCACTGGTGTGAGCCAGGTGCTAACAACGGCTCCAAATCGGGGATGTTATCCTCCCTACGAGGTAGCAAAGAACCACATAGGCCATGTGTCTTATCCATTGGGAGACCCTTCCTTACCTGCAACTCCCTGTAATTTTCTTGAAAAACAAACTTTAATGATGACTTCTCTTGAATATCTTACTTCCTTCACCTCGACTTTAAATCTCGTCAGAGAGCCATCCCACACATGCAATATATTCTTAAAACAAAAGGAAATGGTATATACAATGATAATGGGACTTAGTTCTTCTACAAAAAGTAATGTTTGAGGAGCCTAACGTTAACCAGAGCTCCAGATACCAATCCACCTTCCATTTTCTCAAATGCTTAAGCATTATTTCCCCTGAAGGTGAAGATCTTGTACGGGCCTTTCCATAGGTGATCAAATTTTCCATGTTTTCCTTTCTCCTTGCAGGGTGCATCCCACTGCAACACCACATCACCTATCTGGAAATCGTCAGGCTTGGTTCTTTTGTCGAAAATTTCTTTCATCTTGTCCTAGAAAAGCTGGGTCCTGTCGAATATTTTCCCCATTTACTGTTGTATCTCAACTAATTGGTACATCCTCCTCTATGTGGGGTGAGTTTCAACGTCCTCTTCTTGCAAAAATCTCATCACTGGTAAGCTCAGGGAGTTAGGAAAAATTAATTCTACGCCATAGACTAGCTAAAATGGTGAGGTTCCTATAGAATTCTTTATGCTAATTCTGTCAACCCACAAGGCATGGATCAGTTTAGTGTGCCAAGACTTCTTATTTTCCTGCAACAACTTCTTTGTGATCCTCATGAGGCTCTTGTTTGAGGATTTCACCAGTCCATTCCCTTGGGGTTAGTAGGCTGTGGAATGCCCCAGCTGTATTTGGTGTTTGAAACAGAAGGCGATAATTTTGGTTGACTTAAAGGCTAGAGCGTTATCAGTAATTATTTTCCTGGGAAGACCAAACCTGGATAGGATATGTTCCTCCAAAAATTGCATGATTATTGTTTCGGTGGCTTGCCCTGTGGGAACGACCTCGATCCATTTTGTGAAGTAATAAGTGGCGGTCAGGATCCATCTATGCTTCCCTAAAGAATGAGGATTGATCTCTCTGATAAAATCTAGTCCCCATTTCTAGAAAGGGGCTTCAACCTGGATGGGCTTTCAAGGAAATGGCACCAACTTTCTCCTTCCTTCAAAAATCTGACATTTATGGAAGGCCACTACTTTCTTATGGGTGTCAGAGAATATCGTAGGCCAATAGAATTTGACCCTCATAATTTTGTTTACCATGGTTTTCTAGTAGTTATTCCCTCCACATTTCCCTTGCATGGAACTCCTCAATGAGCTTCTTAGCCTCGTGCTCGTCCACGCAATTCAGCAAAATTCCCCCAGGCTCTTTCACAACTTCTCGTTTAGGATGCAGAACCTTGTCTCTTTTTTTTAGAGGAATATGGATTTGGTTTTATCCATGCCTTGCGGAGCCTGTAAATGTTGTAGGATGAAAATGACATTAGTGTACCATGGTGATGATAGAAAGTACTCAACTATCAGGGGGCCCGACTATCTCTGAGGTTCTTTCTCTTCAACTAACAACTCAGCGATCATATGTAGGATGAGAGAATTGCAGTTGGATTGGGACATAATTTTAGCTAACCCCTGGGCTTTTACCAACTTTGTGGATTTGATTTCCAGATCATACTAGAGAAAAATTGCAATCCATTTTCCCCTTCTCCCTCTGGATCTAGTTGAGTCAATATGTCTTTCACAATGGTGGTGGACACATGGGCTATAATATGGGAATGTAGGATGTACACTCTAAAATAATTTAGAGCCTGCACCAGAGCATATTATTTCTTGTCCAAGATGTTGTAATTCAAGGGGGAATCCCTCAGAGTCTTGTTGTAGAAGGTGATGGGCTTCTCATATCCTTTGTAGTTATTTTGCAGCAGCACTCCCACCACTATGTGCTCGAAGGAAAAGAAGAAGATGAGGAAATATTTGGAGAAATATGGGCTTGTGAGGACAGGTTCCTCGGCTATGGCCTTCTTTATGCCCTCAAAGGATTGTGTGGATTTGGGCGTCCACCCGATCTCTTGGTATTTTCCTAGCATGTTATTTATATATTTTACTATTTCAGCGAATGCAATAATAAATCTTTTGGGAAATTTACCTTTCCCATGAACGATTGAACATATGCATTGTTCTGAGGGAGATTTATTTTGCTAATATCCATGACACTCTTGGGATATATCTTGATTCCTTCCTGAGAGATTATATTCCCAAGCATCTTTCCTTCCTTCATAGAAAAGAATAACCTTTTAGGGTTCAGGGAGATGCCAAATTTCCTGCACTTTTTGAATGTTTTCAACAGGTGGGTGACATGTTCTTCATTAAACTTGGAGAAAATAGTGATGTCATCCAGATAGATAACTAGGATTTTATCCTTTTCATTGGCAAATGCTATGTCCATTCCCCCCTGGAACGTTGCGCCCGCGCTCATCATCCAAAACAGAATTTTAGCGTACATGAAGGTGCCCTAAGGAGTGGTGAAAGTTGTATTCTCTTGGTCATCTTGATGAACCACAATCGGGTTATAGCCCGAGAAACCATCCAACATGGATATCTTCTGAGGACCCACTACTCTTTGCAATAGATGGTCCATTTTGGGAACTATATTCAAGTTTCTAAAGTCAATACAAATTCTTATTTCCTCATTCTTCTTTCTAACAGGAACCGGATTCGCCACTCAACACAAGGATCAGAGTGCTACAATGATTTTCGCTTCGAACAACTTCTTTATCTTCTTTTCCACCAGGGGCAACAACTTGATATTCATCCTTCTAAGATTCTATTTGAACAGCATCTCATCCTTTTTTATTGGTATGGTATGATGGATGATGTTGGTGTCGTAATCCTTGAGGTCCTTGTAACTCCATGCAAACACATTCGAAATATTCTTTCATCAATGAGATATACCTCTTGTTGGCTTCAAGTGAGAGGGTCCTTGCTATTTTGATGATCTTATGTTGCTCTTTTGTCCCAATATTCACCTCCTCCACATGCTCACAGTTTGGGACCAATTGAGGCTCTCTCTCTACATCATCCGGATCGAAGAGTTTCTCTAGAGGGACCAGATCTCTGGGGATGGAATTTCCCTTCAACTGCAAAATTTCTTTGTCGCACTGGTTATTTTTGTACCCCTATCGAACCTCGGACTCCTGCAATTCAGACTCCCAAACCCTTTCCTCATATTCTTCTTTGGTGTCATCAACAACAATGGACTCCTCTTTCCGAATTGCTTCCTTCAGATCCGCCATTTGGTTTTGCAAAGGGTCTTGAACGGGGAAAACTTCCTCTTGAAATTCATTTTCTTCGTCGACAGCTGCTCCCTCAAAATCCCCACCGAGAGTGAGGAACTGGTGGATTTTTTTATCATCTTCGAACACTTGCCATATCTTCACATTATATAGGATGAAAGGTCTATGCCTCACTTCAATTTCATATTTCCCTATAGGATGTGCGGGGACATTAAAAGCTAATGCCGAAGTAGCCAGGGAATCCGCCACGTAGTTCTGTACTCTAGGAATCAGTTTGAAGCTGCATTCTTCGAAGCCTTCTATGAGGTCCTGGGCGAAGTTCTAGCAGCTCCTCATTTGGGGATTCCTGGCCTAATATTCTCCAGTCATTTGCTTAATTACCAGTTTGGAATCTCCACGTAACACTACCCTCTTGACCTAGAGTTTCTTCAAAGCCAAGATTGAAAGCAAAAGAAAGCTTGTAGGAATACCTCAAAGTGCAAATCCCAGGGGGCCTCATCCATATCCCTGCCCCTGCTCCTTCTTTGCAGGATGATGCATCAAAATCCACATCCCATATATTGCATAACTCATCTTTAGTTGGTACGAAGGAAACATTCTGGAAATGGGAATCGTCTTCATCTTTGTTCATGACGAAAATAGTGGACCCCATCTTTGTGTCCAACGAGTATATAGGGTGATTTTGCGGCCTTTCAGCACTTGTTACCATATACACCATTTTTTTCTTTCTGAAAAGTCTTCTCTGTATCCCAAAAATGGGAATAGTGGCATACGACATGTCCATTTGGAGGGTGCCTTTGAGCTTGGCCACCAAAGATCTAGATAGTAGCGTTCTGAACTTCGGTGGAATGTCATCCATCACCATGTCCATGACCAGGATTTTGGCAGGGATTTGAGCAAGAGAGATGACCAAATTTTTGATGAGGCCCAGGAATTTGACTTTATTAGAATCAAAAGAGAAAAGATCCTTGTAGGGTCTAGTCACGTCCAATCCTGGTTGATCCATGATCCTTCTCGGCATCAGGTTTCGGGAGGCTCCTTAATCGAGCATAGAATTGTGTAGGATGGCATTGTGTATGTTCAGGTTAACATAGAAGGGAGGGACTTCTTCATCAGAGGGTTCATCTACATGGGGGTCGAACAATATGGTGGGACTATCATCTTGCAAATTCAGGCTATTGTATATGGCAAAAATTTCCCTCGAAGGTTGCAGAACCATAGCGATTTTGGAATGATTTTCTGAATTATTCAGTAGTTCAGTGAGGGGGACAGATATTTTAATCTTTGCAAATTTCAGCCTCTAGGTTTAAAGAAGCATGTCCCTGGTTATAGTTTCGGGGATTGTCTTCCTTTCGTTCGTTCCCTTTCAGCTCCAAAACATTCTTGAGGTTATCTATGGGAGGTGGGTCAATTTTAGGCTTGCTAGCAAAGGCTTTGTTCCCTACCTCTCTATTTTTCATGACTGGGACATATTTGTTTCTTAGGCTGATTTGTCTATGCACATCCAAGATAGCGATTTGGTACCCTCTTTTGAATTCATTTGTCTCGCCTGGAAGTGTCTCTCCTCTCTCCAGGAAAGCATTGTCATGTTCTTCCTTGTTGAGGAAGGTGGCAGGGGGCTCAATATCCATCTAACGGATTTCATCCTCAATTTGACTGGTCCACATAATTCTCTTGGAATGGATGTCTAACAGGTGGATCAAGAGGATTCCTCTACCTATTTTGGGGAATTTGAGGCCTTCTGGCATTTAGATTCCTATTTTGTTGTTCTTGGTTTTCCCTAGTGCTGATGTAATTGTAACTTTGGAATGTATTCACTTGTATTTCTTATGTATTGTAACCCAATGTTTATTCTGGGATGTGTCTGTAATGTAATTGAATCATGTCATGCCCCAATGTTCCGATCAGGATTTTCTTCAATGTAAAAAAGTCATGTCAAGTCATTGTGGGTAACCCTCCTATAGAAGTCAGCCCTAGGGTTAAGGGTTAAAGTCCCCGCAGTTCCGGGGCAATAGGGTTATTAGACTCTCCTATAGAAGTCAGCCCTAGTAGGTTATTGTCAAGTCGGGAATTAGTATAAATAGAGAGTGAGCCTCTCTATTTATCACACACTCACTCACACTTAGTTGTAGCGCATAGCTGAGGAAGAAGAAGACACTGGGGCTAGGAAGAAAGAGACTACTACTATCGGGAGATCATCTTACTGTTTTGGGGTTTTACTTTTGGTGCTGATTCTACCTCTAAGGAAGTTGTGGGGTTTTCTCCATTTATGGTTTCCCCAAGGAAAAACACTGTGTTCATTGTCTCTTGTGTTTGATTGTTGTGATTGTTATAATCTCAGTTAAAAGATCCTAATATAATTCTAGCTTAATGTTAAAAATATAACATGGTATCAGAGATAACCTGAGAAGAAGACACTGTGCAGCTGCAGGAACTAGGGATTCCTACTTTGTGGACCTCTCTTCACATATTTTCAGAAAAATAAGGTTGGACTAACTCTCCTCCCTAGGGCACATCTTTCTGTTGAAGCAGAATCCAATTTTGAACTTTTTCAGTTTTGGACCCAACACTACTACCGGAAATTAGGGCTTTCCACAGAAGTGGAATTTTTCAGTGAACCCAGGCCTGAAATGATATCCTCCTCAAAAATGAAGTTTAGAGATCAAGATTAAAGCATTTGGTTGGATAGAACTCCGGAAAATCCAAACCCTAATCTGCTCTTGAACTAGCACTGCAAAATTTCAGCTCCAAATCCAGATCCGACATCTTGACCTGGTAAGATATAAATATTTTGTATTTCCATTTGAGGTTCTCTGTTAAGATGTCTCATCATACCAAGCTTGAAGAAAAGATTGAGGGAGCTGATAACTTCTGATCCTAGAAGTATAGGATCTCCCTGGTCCTGGAAGAAAATGAGTTGGCCTCCTACATCAATGAGGAGGTTCTAGTTCCAGAGGGAGATGAGGCTAAGGCCTTACACAAGAATAAGTTGGTTATGGAAAATAGGATTATTGCTGATTCAATAAAAGATCACCTCATACCATAGGTGTCCTCCCTAAAGACACCTAAATCTATGTTTGATTCCCTAACCAAATTGTTTGAAGGAAATAACATAAACAGGAAAATGACTGTAAGGAACCAGTAGAAGAATGTGAAGATTCAGATTGCAGAGACCATCTAGTCTTACTTCACAAGAGTCTCTCAGATCAAGAAACAACTAGAAGTAGTAGATGAAGAAGTAGAAAATGCAGAGATTGTAATGACCACCTTGAATGGTCTCCCTAGGACATGGGACTCTTTCATTCAAGGGATCTGTGCCAGAAAGAAGTTAGTCAAGTTCAGCAGACTTTGGGAAGAATGCTCACAAGAAGAAGGTCAGATAGAATCTTGAGAAGAAAAGATGGGAAGTGAAGATCAAGCTCTCATAGTTCAATCCAAGAAACCCAGAAGGGACCATCATCATCATCATTCTAAAGGTAAGCATTCCTCCTACAAGAAATCTCAACTCAGATGTTATACTTGTGATGAAATAGGGCACTTTGCAAAATATTGTCCTAGAAACAAAATAAACTCTCGCAAGAAGAAAAAAAACAAGAGAAGACATCATGCTCATGCTACAGAAGATGATGAACCTTCCTAAAAAAGAAACAAGCAAGACAGTGATGATTCTTCAAGTGATGAAGAATATGTTTTGATTTCCACTCTCACGAGAAACATCACACATGGAAGCAATGATTGGCTTATAGATAGTGGGGCTTCCAAACATATGATGGGATTCAAAGAGTCTTTTGTGAGGCTGTCAGAACATGAATCACCTCACAAGGTGAATCTCGGATGACTACCAATATCCAATAAAAGGTAGTGGGGAATCCTGCTATAAGCTAGACTCTGGAAAGTCCATGAAGATGAAGGATGTATTGTTTGTACCGGGACTCAAGAAGAACCTCCTCTCCATATATGCATTAGATGCAAAAGGAATGAGGGTTGCATTTGTAGATGGCCAAGTTCTCATGTGGCCAAAAGGAAAGACCTTTGATGATGCAGTAGTGATTGGGGAACAAGAGGGAGGTATATACAAATTGAAGGGCCATAAAAAACAAGCCTTGATCCATGACACAGTAGAGCCAAATGAACTTTGGCATAGAAGGCTTGCACATGTGCATTATAGAGCACTACCACTTGCAAGCAAGTTGTTGAAGGTCTTCCAGAAATTCAAGAAAAACATGATGGAGTCTGCAAAGGATGTGCGAAAGGAAAGAATACAAAGAAGACATTTCCAAGTAGCAAGAGCAAGGAAAAAGGAATCTTGGAAATCATCCACTCCGATGTATGTGGACCAATGTCATCAAGTTCACTAAGACGGTATGTATACTATGTTTCTTTCATTGATGACTTTTCTAGGAAGACATGGATTTACTTTATGAAGAACAAAGATGAAGTTTTCAGCAAGTTCAAGGAATTCAAAGCCTTGATCGAGAATCACACTGAAAAGAAGATCAATACCTTTCGATCAGATAATGGCAAAAAATTCACATCAAATGAATTCAAAGAGTTATGAAAAGACTCAAGGATTAAGACCGATTTATCCACTCCATATAATCCACAACAAAATGGGATTACAGAAAGGAAAAACAGAACTATCATGGAAGCTGCAAGAGCTATGATTCATGATCAAGATCTTCCAATGCATTTATGGGTAGAAGCTGCCAGAACAACATTGTATGTACAGAACTGTACTCCACAAAGAGTACTCGAGAACAAGACACCTGAAGAAGTCTTTTCTAGTAAGAAACCAGAAGTTAGCCATCTCAGAATATTTGGCTGTCTATTGTACATACACATTCCAAAATAGAAGAGGACAAAATTAGATCCTTCAGGAAAGAAGGGTATATTTGTGGGATACTCTGAAAGCTTGAAGGATTATAGAATATACTTCCCAGGATTCAAGAAGATCGACATCAGCAGGGATGTAACATTTGATGAAGACTCAGCTTACAACAAATCCAGAAAGAGACCTGCTGAAGAACCTGAAGAAGCAGAAGCACCCAAAATTCATGATACAACCATGAATGAATAAACTCAAGAAGAAGATCGAGAGTTTTAAAGAACCTCAAGAACCTGTAGATCCACCTCAAGAGAAGAATACTCAGAAGAGGAAACTTGCTTGGGTACGAGAAGCTATCCAAAGTGTAGAAAGATATGGAGCTCCATAAGAGAATCATAGAGAAAGAAAGAGAACCAGGTCCTGCTCTGGTTATGTAGCATTATTATGTGATTTTATCGATAAAGAACCTTCCAATTATGAAGAAGTGGTAGAACAGAAAGAATGGAAGGATGTTATGATCGAAGAGTATCAATCAATCATGAAGAATGATGTTTGGGATGTTGTCCCAAGACAAAAAAGGAAGTCTGTTGTAACTTCCAAATGGATCTACAAGATCAAGCATGCTGCAGATGGTAGCATAGAAAAATATAAAGCAAGATTTATTGCTCGTGGTTTCTCCCAGAAAGACAGAATAGATTATGAATTTTTTTTTGCACCTATAGCCAGATACACTTCCATCAGATCAGTACTTGCTCTGGCTGCAGTGATGAAATGGAAGATACACCAAATGGATGTCAAGACTGCTTTCTTGAATGGTGTAGTGGAAGAGGAAGTGTATGTGGAGAAGCCACTCGGTTTTGAGACACATGACAGGGAGTCTCATGTATGTAGATTGAAGAAAGCCCTGTATGGTTTGAAACGGGCACCTAGGACATGGTACGAAAAAATTGACAACTTTCTATCCAGTTTGGGATTTACCAAGAGTAAAGCAGATTCCAACCTTTACTACAAGGTCGAAGATGGCAACCCAATGATGCTCCTATTGTATGTAGATGATTTGTTTGTAACAGGTATGGATGAGTTGATTTCTAATACGAAGAGAAAGCTTGCTGTTGAGTTCGAATTGAAGGACTTGGGTATGATGCATTATTTTCTAGGCATGTAGGTGTGGTAGAATGCAGATGGAATTTCCCTAGGACAAGGGAAATATACGGTAGAGATCTTGAAGAGATTCGGGATGATGGACTGCAAGGCCATGACCACACCTATGGCATCGAACCTGAAGCTATTGAGTGATTCTTCATCAGAAGTGGTTGATGCTACGATGTATTGTCATATGATTGGGTCCTTGATGTACCTGAAAAACACGAGACCAGATATTTGCTTTGCTGTGAACACTTTGAGCCAGTTCCTGACAGATCCGAGACATGTTCACTTGATTACTGCAAAGCATATTCTGAGGTACCTGAGGGGTATAGTTGATTATGGGCTCAAGTATGAGGCGAGTCATAAGATTAACCTGGAGGGTTATGTTGATTCAGATTGGGCAAGCAGTGCCATCAATAGGAAGAGAACTTCAGGGTGTTGCTTCAGTATGGGATCAAGTGTGATCTCTTGGTTTAGCAGGAAGCAATCCTGTGTGGCACTGAGTACAGCTGAAGCAGAGTATGTCACAGGTTGTTCAGCTAGTTGTGAGGTAGTATGGATAAGGAAGCTACTGTCTGATTTATTTGATCTCCAGTTGGATGTTATTTGTATATATTACGACAACCAAAGTTGTGTGAATTTGTCAGAGAACCCGGTGTTCCATGAAAAATCGAAGCATATAAAGATCAAATATCACTATATCAGGGATATGGTGTAGAGAGGAGTAGTGAAGCTCCAGTATGTTGCGATGGATGAACAGATAGATGATGTGTTGACAAAGCCATTAGCCAGAGTGAAGTTTGAGTACTTCAGGGAGAAGCTTGGTGTTCTCTAGATTGAGGTTCCTTCCAAGGGGAAGTGATGAGTCCATGAGCCATTCTAACATGGTGAGAGGATTGGTTCCTTCCATGGTCAGATGTAAGGGCTGAGACATTGTGTCATGGTGAGAGGATTGGTTCCTTCCATGTCAGATATGAGTGCTGAGACATTCTGATATGACTGTAGGATTGGTTCCTACATGCTCATATATAAAGGTTGTTGCCATTCTTTGAATGGAGGTTCCTGGTTAGTTACCAGGAATACTCGGTCTAGGACTGAGGGCCTTTCTGATATGACTGTGAGATGTAGTCTTCCATGATCAGATGTGAGTGCATGGCCATTCTAATGTGATTGAGGGATTGGTTCCCACTTGATCAGATATAAGGGTTGATTCCATTCTCTGGGAGAATGGAGGCACCTAGTCGGTTACCAGGAAAGCTTAGTCTAGGACTAAGGGCCATTCTAATATGACTATGGGATGTGTTCTCACATGATTAGATATGAGTTCTGGGCCATTCTAATGAGTCAAGGTCATATGTAAGGGCTAATCCATTCTGACGAGTCAAGGTCAGATGTAAGGGCTTGGCCATTCTGACGAGTCAAGGTCAGATGTAACGGCTGGGCCATTCTGACGAGTCAAGGTCAGATGTAAGGGATGGGCCATTCTGACATGGTGAAAGGATGAAGTTCCTTCCATGGTCAGATATAAGGGCTGGTCCATTCTGACATGGTGAGGGGATTAACTTCCTCTCATGGTCAGATGTGAGTGCTGGGAGTGCCTTTCTAATGAGTCAAGGTCAGATGTAAGTGTTGGATGGGCCATTTTGACTTAGGGTCAGATATAAGCGCTGAAGAAGACCTACATGGAGGCTAGGCCTACACCCAGCATGAAAAAGGGCTGGCTCGGTAGAATTTCTTGTGATGAGAAGAATCATGAGATAGCACCCGTGATGATCCAGTGATGATGATCCAGCAGTGATGATCTAGATCGAGTGATGATCCAGATCTAGTGATGATCCAGATCCAGTGATGATGTTCTAGTGATGATCCAGATCCAAATATGAAGATGACTTGAAGATGAATATAACTTGAAGATGAAGATGACTTGAAGATGAATATAAATTGAAGATAAAGATGACTTGAAGATGACGAGGACTTGAGGATGATCCAGATGATACAGAGAAGAATACTTATGCTGATAAATTGTGTCGAGAGAATACCTTCCTAGTTGAGAGGGAGTGTTGATGTAATTGTAACTTTGGAATGTATTCACTTGTATTTATTATGTACAGTAACCTGATGTTTATTCTGGGATGTGTCTGTAATGTAATTGAGTCATGGCATGCCTTGATGTTCCGATTGGGAGTTTCTATAATGTAAACAAGTCATGTCAAGTCATTGTGGGTAACCCTCCTATTGGTCAAGGGTTAAAGTCCACGCAGTTCCGAGGCACTAGGGTTATTAGACTCTCCTAGAGAAGTTGGCCCTAGTCGGTTATTGTCAAGTCGGGAATTAGTATAAATAGAGAGTGAGCCTCTCTATTTATCACACACTCAATCACACTTAGTTGTAGCGCATAGATGAGGAAGAAGAAGACACTGGGGCTAGGAACAAAGAGGCTACTACTATCGGGAGATCATCTTACTATTTTGGGGTTTTACTTTTGGTGCGGATTCTATCTCTAAGGAAGTTGTGGGGTTTTCTCCATTTATGGTTTCCCCAAGGACAAAAACTGTGTTCATTGTCTCTTGTGTTTGATTGTTGTTCTTGTTATTCTCTCAGTTAAAATATCCTAATATAATGTTGGATTAATTTTAAAAATCTAACACCTAGGAGGGGGTCTGCCATCTACTGAGAGCCTCTCCATCATTATTTCCATGGTTCTCAACATTTTGTCAATTCTGGCCTCTTGCGAGCTCGAGGTGGAGGGCTGATCCAACTATTTGTAAACCTTTCGCTCCCCTTCCTCCCTTCTCCATTCCCATTCATCTCTTTTCTTCTTTCTTGCAGCGCCTAGGTTCACTTCCACTTCTATGGAATATTTCATCATAGCCTTCAAGGAGGTTGAGCTTGTTTCACTTAGCCGTAAGGAGAATTCACCATCGAAAGATTTCACATACTAGAGCTAGGCGAAACCTATGGGAGGTTTGAATTGAGCAGGGATAGAATTGCACACTTTCATGAACCTGTCTGAGAATTCTTGGACAGAATCACTCTCCTTTATCCTCATGGAATGATACTGCTTGGGGCTCTTTTGATTTTCCCATTTGTCTTTGAAAGCATCCTCGAAGGCTTGATAGCTCAGAATAGAGTCATCTGCGAGGTTTTTATACCATTTCCTCGCTTCTCCAGCAAGGGTCTAGGAAAATAGTATGACCTTAACATCTTCATGGTCTACCTCTTCCAGGTTGATCCAGTCCGAAAACCACCCCAGATGTTCTTCAGCCGAGTACCCTCTTTCTTCAGAGAACTCCCTGAGCCTGTTGGAGTATCCTAGGGGGATGTCGTGTAGAACCATAGGAAGGCATATAGGAGCGAATATGTTGGCCATCATTGGCGTATAACCAAGTTTACTAAAGGGGTTGGGACTGGTGTGATAGGAATCAATAAGCTGTGAGGTACAGAAAGGTGGTGGGGAGCAGTGAAATTCAGCGATGAAGGCTGGTTTTGTCTAGAAGTAGTGGGAGACAAGGATGATTTTGAGGAACCATACTTATTTAAAAGTGTATAAATGTTGGCGAATATTACCAATTCTTAAAACACCAACTATAAAATGATTGGCGATATTTTTCAAAAAATATTTTAATTTCCAAGGATTTTATATCATTTATATAATAATTTGGCAATTTTTAGGGTGAAAAACTTTTACCCCATCAAAATTGGGTGAAATAGGGCTTCAAAAAATGCAAAATGCTGAATTTTTTTGGGAGAAAAACATGGAAAAATAGCCCACTGGGCTAAATTTCGCCCCTAAAATTATCCCTGGTGGGAGCCAGAGGTGTGAAGGGAAATTGCCTTGTGTCATTGAGATTCAACAAGGATTGATCCACGACAAACGTGAGGCACTCAAGGTCTGGTAGGTACGGGAAACCTCTTCCTAGAGGCTCTAAGGTCTGAGGTGACCAGGAAATGTGGGGAAAGTCAAATGTGGAGGTGTCAGATGCTCGGTCAGAGAGGATAGATTTATATTTAGTTCTGGGAAGGGATAACCCACACTCCTCATTACAACATTCAGATATATCGCCAACAAAAATAAAACTATTAGCCGAAAAAGCAAAATTCTTTACTAACCTATGCACCTTGTTGGCCCTTTGGATTGGACTTTCAGGATCGAAAACTTCTTGGAAGGACTCTGCATCAGGATTTTCTCATATGGGTTCTTCTGGTCACCAATATTTCCCAGTGGAGCCGCTTTCAGAGTTTTCATGGAGTCGCTAGAGTATGTGCAACCAATTGTGTGTCTAGGAATGGCTGCTTAATCAGGTCGTAGAACTGAAGCTGTGTCGTCTTTCTTGAGGAAATAATAGCAATTAGGTTCCTCGACAACGATGCCAAGATGTTAGCACCCTGCAATTTTCCAGTGGCTACTGCAGGAAGTCACAGGGGTAACCATTTCAACCAAATTTAGACTGTATTCTAGATGATACAGTCAGAGAGGGCTCTTTCTTGTCACAGAGGAAAGAAACACATATGCATAAATCCTTGGACAACTCGCAAGAGGCTATATTTTTGTATGTAACAAGGTGTTGATAGATTTAAAAAATGGCAGAACAAACATACAACAAAATCATTGGGAAATGGAGTCAAATCTCGGATCAATTAAGGGTATTATAAAAAAAATGAGAAAGGGAATTTCCTTTATATTCTCAGGCAAAGTAAGTAGCATAGACGGTCAAATATCTTGAAAGGGTGGTGAAGGGAGAGGGAGAGAAAAAATCCCAGCAAAGCAAGAGGAACCTATCTGTGGATGAATCTCGTGCACCTCCTTTAGTAGAATAAACAACAAAGGCTAGTATCTGTAGTGGAGCATAGGAGATGAATTCCAAAGCATTTACCAGGACATAATAACAAATGCAGCGTCTAATACGAGGAGTGCTTAACTGAGAGAAAATTCCATGTATACTAATCTAGAGTGCATTAGTAGAAATACACAAAAATGAAAGTGATAAACAGGAAACACGGACTGAATGCAACCACCGCGATAAATCTCAGAAACGTAGGAGCATATTTCTTATTAATACTTCCAAGAGAGTTACAGAGACAAAACGAGAGAAGAATTATTTTTGAATAAAAATTCCAACCCGTTCCTCATCAATTGAGGTCTTATTTATAATGTCGTGGCTCCCGAGGCCAACCCCGAAACATAGCTCAATTCGGTTACAAAAACAGGGAATCAAATTGTACATCATCATTTCAAATCCCAATGATTTCTTAAGGCGGCATGCTTGCCATGATTCTTTTCCTGAAATCGGCCTCATAGTGCAGTAGCCACGCTGACCCTAAAACAATAATGCAGAAGGAGAGACGCATGCTTGCTTGCTTTGATGGTGACTCCCAACTCTTTCTAACGGTTTCAGTTTTTTAAGCATGAACCACTTTACTGAATCCTTTCCATACTCCAACTGAGCGTCGCATTCGTGCAGATCCCTTTGCTTCGAGCACCTTACGTTGTGGGACATTGTTTTTTACCGTATATCTCGTATGCGCAGAGTTCTGTCGTTTCTTACTGTGTCTCTTTACGCGGTTTTGCGCTCATCACCTGCGTTTACCTCCCGCACCTTTCACCGATGAAGCCACCCTACGCCATTGATCTGGACCGTATCAAATCTCAGCCGTTGAGAGATGCGGGACCCTGAAATGTGTCGCATGCGCCTTCTTTGTTAACCACCGTGCACTTTCGCCAACTGAAACCTTTTGGCACCATGGATTAAGTGCACCATCAGATATCAGTCATCCATATGTGTGGGCCCTACTACCCCTTAACAATGTTCCATATGGCTAACCCCCGCACATGTTGTTGTGGCAAATCGTTCTCCCACCATAGATCGCGAGCGTTAGCGGATCGTGGCCGTCGAATTTTGAAGGAAGGAACGAATTTCAAAATCCTTCACAGTTTAATGGGCCACGCATCTTCCCTTTCAGCGAAAATCTCCTTGCTGTCTACTTGTCTTAGTTGTGTGCTTGCGTCATTGGTTTTCAGGGTCTATGGGGTCTAGTCGCATTTTCGGGATTTGTTCTTAGATTTTTCCTATCCAGTGGTTGTCCTTTCATCTCAGGATGAGGCTGATCCCATATGCTAGTTCCCTTCAAGATATTAGCACTGGTGCAAGCCAGGTGCTAACAGGGTGCTCTGCCCAATTTTATTTTTTCCCATACTCTTCCCATTCGCATGCAATAACTACCTCAACTAATTTCTTGTAGAAATAAATCATTGGAGAAAAAGACAAGAAATGGGTAGTTGACAATTTTGATGGGTTCTCCCTTTGACATTTGGATTTTCCCCATTGGCTCAAAGGTTTGAATATCCCCCCCTTATCCTTAGTAAATCATGCCCCCATCTCTTTAATGTTGCATTGACATGGCTGGTTGTGGGTATTTTAATTAAATTGCATATTTACATGACGTCCAAAATTATAATGTACCTGGCTAGCACAAAATACCATCGGCAACGTTTTTTTAATCGCCAAAACATAAAATGCTAAATCGATGGTGGGGATTTTTCCTTTAGCTCCACATCACGATTAAATACAATATTTACATCATATACATTTTTAATGCAAATGGTGTCAAAACTGGGGTATTACAAGCAGGATATTCTTGAGTCTCGAACCACACTCTCCACACCTCTGCGATAGCAAGGCACTGGTGAGTAAGATGATCTCCCTTGCATAGCTTACAAGGGAACTTAATTTTTCCTTTCGAATGACTAGTTTTCTCAACGGTGTCAACATTATTAGCAGAGACTGACTGTTTACCCCTAGCATGACCATCAAAGGCTGGGTGACTGTGTCCAACCTAGCTAAGAGAGGCTAGTTGTTGAGAAACTTCAGGATGTTAAAAAAAAGGATGACCTTGGAACTAAACTCTTTGTACTTCTGCGATGGCAAGGCATTGATGAGTAAGGTGGTCTCCCTCACAAATCTTACAAGGAAACCTGGGCTTATGTTTTGAACGATTAGCCTTTTCAACAGTGTCAACATGACTCACAGTGGCTGACTATTTTCCCTCAGCATGACCTACAGAGGCTGAGAGTTTTCTCAGAACATGACCTACAAAGGATGAGAGACTAAGTCCAACATGACTTGCAGAGGTTTGATGGATTCCAGGAGCATGACCCACAGAGGCTGAATGGTTTGGATCAAAATGCTTCGTAGAGGTTGAATGTGTGTCCCCAACATGACTTGCAAAGGCTGGGTGGTTGGGTCCAACATGACCTACAGAGGTTGGACGAGGTTTCCCAGCATGACCTGTAGAGGCTGGGTAACTAGATCCTGTTAGAACAATAGTCCAACCCTTTAGTACCTTAGTCTAAGTACCTAGTCAATTTTATTGCATTTGTGCATTAATACACTATGGTTTGGACTTAGGTAGCTTAATTGGGCATAATAACCAGTTAAATTGGGGCTTTCACATCTACATGAGCGCTCCAGCTCAGTCAAACCTCCACATGCGTGCCCTCATCATTGCTGGTGCGCTCCCATTCATTGAATATGGACATTATGGTTGACTAGCAGCACTAGAGGTGGATTTTTCCCAATTTTAGACTGTTTTGGAGCATTTAATACCACCTAGAGCCTCTCACTCACCTTAATTTGCACACCCATGCATGTCAAGGAGTCATCATTACTCCAAGTCACTTCAGCCATGTCCTTACCTGCATTCGTGACTATTTGGACTGAGTTGAAGCGAATTTGTCCCACCTAGGGGGATTGATAGTATAACCTTTAACACTAATAATAAATACAACATCACATAACCCCAACACTACTTTGCAATGTTGTAAGGTTATATTTAATAACTTACACAAATGTGTATTCATGTATTTATTTCCTTTTATCTTTTAACTGCCCAATGATCCTCGAGATTTATTCCCAAGCACTACTTTGCAATGTTGTAAGGTTGTATTTAATATGTGACAAAGGGGTGTATTCGTGTATTTATTTATTTTAATTAGCCAATGATCCTAGAGATTGATTCACAATCATCCACTAGAGAGATGAGTAAATGATCATCCACTAGAGAGATGAGTAAATGACTTGGCATATGAGTAAATGACTTTACACATGGCTGATCCAACTTTAATTATTATTATTTTAAAAAAAAATTAATTTGTAATAATTCTATTTTATATGCATAAATGACTTTACACAGAGTTGATCCAACTTTTTTTAATTATTATTATTATTTAAAATTTTTAATTTGTAATAATTATATTTTACATGCAAATAAAATTAATCACATCAAACGAATCAACCAATAGTTTAATGGTTTATTAGATATTTAAATTTTAATATAATAAAAAAATGTCTTTTAATTTTTATAATAGTAAAATTAATCTAAATATTTTAAACAAACCTTGTAAACTATACTGAATTTTATTTTCTCATTATAATGTAATAATTATATTTTATATTCAAATAAAATTAATCACATCAAACGAATCAACCAATAGTTTAATGGTTTATTAGATATTTAAATTTTAATATAATAAAAAAATGTTTTTTAATTTTCATAATATTAAAATTAATCTAAATATTTTAAACAAACCTTGTAAACTATACTGAATTTTATGTTCTCATTTTAAATTATTTAAAAGTCAATAGTGATTGTTATATACCTACGCGAGGTAGGTATAAAAAGGTAATTTGTTGGCTGAAATTTGATATTTAAGCAAAGATATAAAGTTAGTTTTTTAAATGATTTTGCAAAATAATATAAAGAACATAAATTAGGGAGTAACAATTTAAAATTTATGTTTTGGACAATTTTTTTTTAAATGAATAAAAAATAAGATTATATTAAAAAATATTAAAATATTTTATAAGTATATAACCAGCTTAGATCCAGCTTAACCCGGCTCTATCATGCGTCAAGAGGGATCAAATATTTCGAGGTGCAAACCCTTTTTTGGAGTGCAATTGTTGAAGCAGGGTTTGCACCTCGAAATATTTGATCCCTCTCGGTGCATGATAGAGCCGGGTAAAGCTTGATCTAAGCTGGTTCCAGTCGTGGGCGGCAACATTAATATTTTAGATGATCCACAGTATGTATATGTTTTTAGTTATTTTTGCAATTGAATTTTAGAGTAGAATATTTTATAATCCAATTTTTACATTATAAAATTACATGAAAGAAGCTTAAGAATAACAATGTAACAATGTAAGAAGGTGAATAAGAAGAATGTGATATGATGGAGATATTGTTTTAAAACAGATATATTTGATATTCATATTGAATATAACACATATTACAAACAAAGTGATATGAATATGAGCAAATTTATCAATTCTTTCACGAAATTTATCAATGCTTTCAAATGGAATCACACTTCTATATGGCTGGAGAATACTGTGTTGTTTTTTCCCTTGTTTCCTTATCTTGGCTTCAGGCCAATTTCTGAATATAGTAGGTTGGATATTATTTTATGCAACCGTCCATGTGTATACTGTTTTTTTTCTCTGAAATGTGTGCTTGCATCTTCTAAATTTTGTCATGTTAAAAACCAAATTTGATACAAATACTTTCATTTACAATCTCCTTATATGCCAAATTGCTCATTAAGTTGTTAGATCAGATTTTACTTTGTTTTTCAGCGTGATACTAGTTTTAATTTGATGGCTGGAATCCATGTCAGCTTTTGCAAGACTCAGCTTTAAATTCTGTTATGCTAAAGTTGAATTTGATTCTCATACCTTGGTTTATACTCTCCAATACCAAAAATACCCAGTAACCTTGTTTCTCTGTGTTTTCCCATAATTATCATGGTAATAAATTTATTTTAATGGTCGGCATCCACGTCTGCAGTTGCTAGGGTCCTCCTTGAAATATTTGAATGCTATTAGGGTTAAATTTGAATTTTTATATTTTTGAATGCTATGAAGGTAATACTTTGGTTTACAGTCTCCCTTAGATCCAGCTTTACCCATTTTTGATCAAATATTTTGATAAAAAATGCACATCAGCTTAGATGATCCAGCTCTTACCTAAAAAATCATGAAGCTGCAATTTAAGTTGCATGATTTTTTATTTTCTTATAATAATACATGATGATCCAGATGAAAGTGCGTCCATTTAAGTTGTTCTTCTTCTGCACCTCCCGACGGTGGATAGACTGCGATAGCTCTAAGCCAAAACATTCCATAGCACATGGCAAACAAAATACCTGAAGTTGTAAGCAGATTGAAAGACGTAGGGTTGGTGTCTAAAATAACTTCTCCCGCCGAAACCTTAGCTGCTTCCTTCATAGCCAATACTTGGCAGGGCATTCTTCAAACTAACGATCCAATCAAAACAAAGAAGAGGTAAGTGCAATGTACCAATCATAACTTATTAACAATTCACCAAAATTATATTTGGATACGTATCTGGACCGGGACTGAGTTGTGTGAGAGCTGTAGTGCTCCCATATCTGGGAAGAATATGGGCGAGATTATTGTAACATTTGTATTTTTAATTTTGTTATGATCGATTTGCCATTTTTTGAAAAAATTGAAATCATTGCCACCTCGATACAAAGAAGCAAATCCAAGAAGTCATTCAGAGAAGTCGGCTCGGCATAGCTGATTGTTTGTAATAACACATATTACAAACAAAGTGAAGTCGGCTTGGCATAGCCTATCTCTATTGTTCACATGGCAATGCCGTATGCATGTAATATGAGCCTTTGAATCTTTAGACACCTCCACAGCATGTAATAGTTTTTCTTTCTATTTCTTTCTATTTCGACGCAATGACGAAATTGAAATCGGATCCCTTCCCATTTCCTCATGCAAATAGTCAATAATTTAATAATTTAGGTTACACCAAATCTTAATCCCATTTATGGAAATTGAAATTGGATCCCTTCCAAATTAACATCCAAAATGAAGGTCAGTTTGAATACAATTTATTCCACGCCATGCCATACAGTTATCGTTAACCGAGTACCCTTGGAGACAATTTATGCCATATACATCTTGTCGTTCCCTTGGGATTAGCCTCTGAATATAAGCCCAGTTAAAAATGTTTTTGATATCAGTTAGACATTATCTGCCAGCTAAGTAGTGCACAGCCACAGCCCATGGGTATTGGACACTTGTATTCAATTCTATGCATACTATGTGGAGTGAAAGGTTTGTTGGCATGTTTTTGCCGATAGCTGGTCGACTGTTGTTGTGGGTGGGTATCGTGTATAGCACATCATATATATATATGGGAATAGCGATGCCATAATAGATAATTTTCTCTTCCACTCTTCCTCACATTGAACGTTTGCAGGCAATAAAGCAATTGATGCCACTCAGTTTAAATTAATTGTAGATGCCAATTACTTTTTATTCGTCATAGTTCTGGAAAGAAAATCCTGCAAGAAAATCATGGTTGAATCTCTAGATTCAGATTCAACTATAAAATTCATGATTCGAAGGAAATATTAGATTTCAGATTGTATAGATAATATTGAATGCTTCGAATGATTATACAGTGACCTTGAATTGATTTTAGTTTTACGCCTTTCTTAATTTGTGGCATATGATTTTCTTGCTCAATTAATCCTCTTCATAAAAATATTTTTGCATCTGTGTATAGATATTAAGCCTAGTTATGGCGGCGCTTTGCTGTGTATAGATATTAAGCCGACATTGTGGTAGCTTCAAATATATATTTATTATGAGCCGACATTGTGGGAGATTTAAATATATATTTATCATGAGCCAACATTGTGCCGACATTGTGCCACGTGTCACTTCCACGTTGAGCACGGAATCACACTTCTACCTCATACCGGGCTGTAGAATGCGCCTCTCGGCGCAATTATATTAATATAAAACATGTGGGGTTTAATCGCTTATATTAATCTATCTAGTTGAAATCCTTAATAAATAGATGAAATTTATAACATATGTAAAAGCCATAACTTACATGGGATTATAACTTGAAACATATATTGAAAAATTATAGTAATTTTGGAATAAAAGTTAAAAGTACTCATTTAAGTCTACAAGTGAATGGGTGTAGTCTATCCAATCATCCTTACTAAATAAATTCCTACAAGGAAAATTCTCCTACATGATTTTCCCTCTACCTCCCCTCGTCATTTCTGCACGAAATGTAATAAAATATACCCTAAAAATTTGTATTTCCATATAGCATAATTAAGTCTCATTGACCTCTTAATACATAGAAATGTATTTTCTCATTTCCGTATCATAGTTAATTCCTCAATATGAATGGAAGTGATATAATCTTGCCTACCAATTGACTCCCTCCCGCGACCACATCAACATCATATGTATGCTTTGTTATGAGTATTGATTGACTGATTTCTATCATCTTCTTCCTTAGAATGGACAAAAGCGTGGCTTTTCTTGTTTTTCAAAATATTCTTCTATATTAGCTTTTCCTTAAAAAAATGATCTTTAATCAAGTTGTAATTAGAACAAATAAGCTGAAATTTGTTTTCAATCTTAGCCAACTCTGGCTCCAAATATCTATATTCTTGATAATAATTAAAGCTCGCAAATGAGGAGGAAGTGTGATATTTTAATTCATATTTCTCATTATAGTTAGTATTACATTGATGTATTTCAACATATGAATTAGAAGTAGTTGGTTCAAAGATTTCCACTCTGGCTCCAAATATCTATATTCTTGATAATAATTAAAGCTCGCAAATGAGGAGGAAGTGTGATATTTTAATTCATATTTCTCATTATAGTTAGTATCACATTGATGTATTTCAACATATGAATTAGAAGTAGTTGGTTCAAAGATTTCCACTCTAGAAGATAGAGAAGATCTTGACAAACTCACCATGGAGGAACTATATGGGATCCTCGTAGCTTATGAAATGAGGATTGGGAAAGATAATTCTCAAAAGAAGGAAGCATATTTTAAAGAATCTAAGGTAGCTAAGAAATCTAAAACAAAGATTCAATCAGAAGATTCTAAGGATGAAGAAGCACTTCTTGTTAAAAATATTAAGAGACGTACTTGTAAGTACAAAGGGAAATTACCCTTATGTTTTTTTAATTTGGGGGAATTAGTCACTTTGCTTCCAAATTCCCTTATCCCAAACAAGAAGGTGATGATGAGTGCCCTGAATATTCAAAGAAGAACAAAAGGAGTTTTAAGAAAAACAAAAAGAAGACATTTTATGCCATGGATGATAACTGGTCAAATGACTCTAGTGAAGATGAATATGTTGAAGTCCTATTCATGGGAATGGAGAACAAAATCCCCGAAGAAGAAGTAGAAGGTGGGGTATATATTCAACCAGAACTTGTAATTTCTCTTGAAGAATTAGGGAAGTATAAAAGGATGTACAAAAAATAAAAAATTCATATGACATAATTTGAGGAGAAAAATAATGATGCAATTCTTGATCTAAAAATCAGCTTCAAGAAGCCAGAAATGTTGAAAACAACCTAGAACAACAACTCAAGAAAAGAGAGCAAGAATTAGAAAATTTCAAAGCTGAATTGATTTTGCTTAGAAAGAATACAAATGAAGAATCCTTTCAATCAAAGTTTAAGAGCAGTTCAAAAACTCTAGATGACATCCTAAGTTGTCAAAGCTCATTTAGTAATAAAATTGGACTAGGTTATGACAAAGGAAAGAAGACAGAACAATCATCTTTCATAAATAAAGAAGGAAATAAAAGAAGTTATGTTGATGCACTTATCAAACTAGTTGTAAAGGAATACAGTAAAAAATTTGCTCTCTCTCAATATGAAAGTAGGACAGATAATGTTCCAAGTAGGCACCAACAACTCTTTTTGGGAAGTTGTTTTACCCGTAACAATTTTGGACATATAGCTAGAAATTGTAAAATAATGATTCATATTGGGAAAGGCATTACATCACAATATCATCTCCATAAGAAGTCACTAGAAGCACTCCAAAAGGAAGAAACTATAATTATTTTTCTCCTCTACATATTTATAGTATAGAATGTTACAAATTGGTAATCAAGGACACATTGCTAGAAATTGTAAACTAGTGATTCCTATGGAAAATGAAACCACAAAATCTCAAGGAAATGAGGAGAGGAAGGTTTGGAAGAAGAAGGATGACGTGGAATGTTCAATATCTCTATGTGCAATAGGAAAACAAAATCTATGGCATGTGAATAGTGGATGCTCGAAACACATGACAGAAGACCCAAATCATTTTATAATCCTGAAAAGAAATAAAAAAGGAAAAGTCACTTTTGGAGATAGTCTATCCTCTAAAATAATTGGGAAGGGTATAGTGGCTCTTAGAGGTAAGATAAAAGATGAAAATGTTTTTCTTGTAAAGAACTTAAAACCTAATTGTTTAAATGTGATCCAAAAATGTGATCAAGGAAACATATGTATATTCGATTCCAAGAAGTGTGAAATAAGAAGAAAATATTAAGGAAAAATTGTTGGGACTGCTCTGAGAACTCCAAGCAATGTGTATATTCTAGAAAATGAAGAACAATGTTATATGAGTGAAATTGATGAAATTTTTCTATGACATAGAAGGATGGGGCACTTGAACTTTGACAATATTGTAAAAGTCAGTAAGAAGGGAGTTGTAAGAAATTTGGAAAAAATCATAAAACCACCAAATAATGTTTGTAGACACTGTCTTCATGGGAAGAAAACAAGAACAAGCTTAAAGGTGAAAGAGAATACAACCTCTCAACCATTAGAAATAATTCGCACATATATTTGTGGACTAACAAGGACTAAAAGCTTTCAATGTGAACATTACTTTATGTTATTTATTGATGATTATATAAGGATGAATTGGGTGGCATTTCTTAAAGAAAAAATAGAATCCTTTATGAAGTTCAAAGCCTTCAAAGCACTTGTTGAAAATGAAGGAAATATCAAGATTAAATTTCTAAGATCAGATAATGGTGGCGAGTTCACCTCAAATAAATTCAATGAGTTTTGTGCAACTCATGGAATCAAGAGGCAGTTTTCAACAGCAAAACATCCTCAACAAAATGGAGATGTTGAGAGAAAGAACATGATAGTCCAAGAAGCAGCTAGAACTGTCTATGTACAAAACAGAGGACAACTCAGAGTGAATAGTGACAAGACTCCTTATGAGTTATGGTTTGGAATACCAGCTTCAACTAAATATTTTAGAGTTTTTGAAAGTAAATGCCACATAAAAAGAGATGATGATAATCCAGGGAAGTTTGACTCTAGAACAAATGAAGGCATATTTATTGGATATTCTTCCACCAAAATGGCATACAGATGTTATAATATAAGGTTGCACAAGATCATAGAAAGTGAAAATGTAACTGTTGATGATAATAAACCAAGAATAATACAAATCCAAGAAAGTGTGGATGTTGAAGAAACTAGTGATGAAGAAATAGATGATAAAGAAAAAGAAGAAAGTTCACAAGAAGAGGATGTTTTTGAATAAGAAGAAGAAAAAGTAGAGAAAGAAGAATCACATGAAAATGAGAATGAAGAGTCTCCATTGTTAGACACAAAGACACCATCTAGGTGGGTTCAGAAGAATCATCCTGAAAATCAAATATTGGTGACAAAGATTCAAGAGTTAAAACAAGAAGAAAATTATTTTATGATGAAGAACAAGCACTACTTTCGATAGTATAACCCAAAACATTTAAATAAGCTAGAAAAAGTGAGGATTGGATCAATGCTATGAATGCTGAGCTTATTCAAATAGAGAAGAACCAAACTAGGGAACTTGTCCCAAGAACTAAGGGCATGCATGTTATTGGAACCAAATGGATTTTTAAAAAGAAGTTCAATGAGCATGGTCATGTGACAAGAAATGAGGTCGGATTAGTATGCAAGGGATATGCTCAAGTAGAAGGTGTTGACTTTGAAGAAACTTTTGCACATGTGGCAAGCCTTGAAGCCATTAGGATGTTTTTATCTTTTTCATGCTACAAGAACTTTAAATTGTACCAAATCGATGTGAAATTTGCATTCCTTAATGGAGAACTTGAAGAAGAAGTCTATGTTGAGCAGCTTGAAGGCTTTCTCTTATCAGAAAATAGAAATTATGTTTGCAAACTTAAGAAGGCACTCTATGGAATTAAACAAGCTCCAAGAGCATGGTTCTCAAGACTTGACAAGTATCTAAAGCAACCAGGATATAGAAGACGTTCCACTAATAGTGATTTATACATAAAGTTTGAAAACAAAAATATGATCATTGTTGTAGTCTATGTAAATGATATCATATTTCGAAGCGATCTACAAATTCTTAGTGTAAACTTTGCTTCATAAATGAAGAAGGAATTTGAAATGTCAATGTTAGGAGAACTAACATTCTTTCTAGGTTTACAAGTATCTCAATCAGATAAAAAGGGATTTTCATCTCTCAAACTAAGTATATCAAAGAGATGTTGAAAAAGTTCAAAATGGAAGAATCCAAACCTATTAGTACTCCTATGGTCACTGGTTGTAAATTGAGCAAGGATGATGAATCTTTAGAAGTAGATCATACTATGTATAGGTCAATGATTGGTAGTTTAGTGTATGTAACAACTACACGACCATATGTAATACATGCTATAGGTTTGGTTTCCAAATTCTAATCAACCCCAAAAGAAACACATGTGGTTGTAGTAAAACAAATTCTTAGATATCTAAATAGTACTATGGATTATGGTATCCAAAAAGAAATAAATTCACTCTAAGGGAATTCACTTATGCAGATTGGGAAGGAAGTATTGATGATAGAAAAAGCACTAGTGGAGCAACATTCTACTTAGGAGATTGCTTGGTGTCATGGATAAGCAAAAAGCAGTATTACCTTTCACTGCCTACAACAGAAGGATAATATATTCTTGTTGCATCATGTTGTACACAAGTCACTTGGATGAAGAAAACATTGGAAGACTTACTTGTAAAATATGAGGACCCCATTTTTATACACTGTGACAATACAAGTGTTATAAACATATCCAAAAATCCTGTTATGCACTCTAAGACAAAACATATTTCAATCAAATATCATTTTTTAAGAGAGAAAGTGTCTCAAACAGTGGTCAAATTGGAGTATATTGATATGAAGGAATAAATTGCAGACATTTTCACTAATTCATTACCTAGAGAATCATTTTCCTATCTTAGACAGAAATTGGGGGTTATCCCTCATCATTAAAAATTAACTAAAGGGATGAAAACATTGTCACAGGAAGAGGAGAAATGTTGGAAGGAGGAGACACACTTACAGGGGGACTGATTTTAAAATCTATGGTCCATTAGTAAATAATTCTAAGTGGTTTCGATCATCTCAAAGGTGGATTGATGTTGCTTATATGAAATTCTAATACTTATGATTTTTGTTACTACGTATTGAAATTACTATATTGTTAGAGGTTACGACCCCTGGAAGTAAGATTTACATCCTCAGAACATTGAAAAAGCACAATAGAATGAGATCAGCATTCAAAGAGAAATGCAAGTTCACTTTGTTGTGTTGGTATACAAACTATAACATTTTGAAGATATATAGAAAAATGGAGCAACGCTACAGGGGGAGTTTTATTTCTAAAAATTGTCATTGTTGTCAAAGGGGGACAAAAAACTCCTTTTCGATGCCAAAGGAAGGTGTTGCCAATCAATTCCAAAGGGGGAGATTGTTGATTAAATTGACATTGTTGGAAACATAGATCAACACAAAACTGCAGAGTTTGCAGTTAGTTCGTTTAAACATAGAACGAGGAAAGGATCCACAAAGTAAATGTGTATGGAAGATAACATTCTAGAGCGCCAAAGTGAAGTTCCATGTTTGATATTTGATCACTAGATGAGGAGGATTCTGTAAGTGATTGATGGTTCACAAGAATTGTGGAAGGAGATTTGCAGGAGGATATTGTAGAAGCCCATTTTAGAAAAAGTTGGAAGGCACATCTGCAATCTGCAACCCGACTGTGAAAATATTGTTGCAGAAGTATAATTGTGGAATTTGTTTTTGAAATTTGGGAAATGCATACCCACGACCCGCAACCCGCAATTACGGAAGGAAGGATTTCCTGCAGATTGGAGAAATAACAACTGCGGAAAGACCATTGCAGAAAGGTTAAATCCAGAAGCTTGTTTTGAAAAAGTTGAAAGGAAGTCCCACAACCTACAATCTGCAATTGCAAAAGGAATGAGTTCTTGCAGATTGCGTAAAGGATGATTGTGGAAATATCATTGCGGAAATGGTAAATGTGAAATCCTGGTTCAAAAAAGTTGAAAGGAATCCCTACAACCCTCAACCCGCAATTGTGGAAGAAATGAGTTCCCGCAGATTGCGAAAAGGGTGATTATAGAAATATCGTTGCAGAAGGTTTACTAAGGAAACACAGATTGTAGAAAAATAAATGTGGAAAGGTCATTGCGCAAGGGGAAAGACAGTTTGCAGAAAGATAAATGTGGAAAGTTCATCGTGGAAAGGTAATTGCAGAAGTATTTATGTCAGAGTCGGAGTGATGCATTATCGCACTGCTAATTCACAGTTTTTGTGACGAAGAGGCTATTTTACGATTTGTTGATTGGTGAAGGGTCACAATGAAGATACATGAATGTTAGATGAAGAGGTACAACTAACAATATATAAGAAAATATTTAAACCTTCAAACAAGTGTCTATGTACATTCAATTGGAATATCTAAAGGTATATAGAAGTCAAAGATCGAATTATCATATAAGGGTGGTTGGGAGGAGCAAGGACATGTTGCAAGCCTGTAGGGGGTCGTAGCCTCCTTCCATTTGTTCTTGGTAAATAGGGTGTTGGTGCATCCTTCAGTTGTAGTTGGAAAACTTGGGTGTTGGTGCATCCATCAAGTTGGTCCTTGCAAACTATTTGTAAATATAATTTTGCAGTAATATGAAGTATTCGTGGTTTTTCCCAATTGGGGTTCCACGATAATATTGTGTGTTATGTGTTCATTGTTGATTTTGTTTAAAGTGATAAAAAATTAAATAGATTGCTTAATAATGATTCACCCCCTCTCAATATTACTTGATTTTCAAACAAAATCAATAACTTTTACACAAAGAAAATGAAAAGAAGATTATTTAAAAATAATTATGAGGCCTCATAATTTTAATGGAATCTTTCCTGACAGCTGGGATTATTAAATCATCTCCCATATAAATTCTTGGTCCTCTAGAAAGAATCCAAAAAGTTGAACTATTATTCGGAGGAAACCATGTGGTTGGAAGCTCTAGAATCAATGAGATAGGCCTTTCACTAAGTGGATCCTTCCTTCAAAGCATGGTACCTCTAATGTTATTCTATCTTGTTACTAGCATCATACTTATTTGCACCTTCAGGAAGGGAAATTTTGTTCTGATCAAGGATCTTAGACATCTAGTCAATGGTATTATTTATACATTGGTTCTCTGGATGAAATCATCTCTTGCAATAAGACCACTTGGCTTTGTCAAACTTATTGTGCTTGTCTTTCTTGGAACTAGAGGCTTTGTTTGAAGTATTTCACTTATACTTTGGATTTCAATTAGTGTTATTGTTATGTTTCCCTCTTTGCTTCCCCTTTGATTTTTCATTCTTAGTCTCTCCAGCTAGGAGAACCTGATACTTGAAGGCTTTGAGAGATCCCATTTGAATTAGCTTATCGTGTTCCTATATTAGTGACTCTGTGAAGGAATCCAACGATGGAATTGGAAAATTTGGAGTTGTCAGTCTCCAAGAATGGAAAGTAGACACAAAAAATGATAATTCTAAGCTCAATTTTCTCATAATAGAGAGCAACAGTTGCTCATCCTTCTTCTCAACCCCACACTGCTTGAATTGCATGACAAGAGATTTGAATTTAGTGAAGAATTTATTTATTAATTTGAAGTTAATATGATGTAGTGCTACCATTTCATTCTCTGGGATATGTCCCCTCAGATCATCCTGTTTTCCAAATAAGGATTCGATCGTATCCCATACTTCTTTTGGAGTCTTCAGTCCATCAATATGGATAAATATATCCCTGGATATGTGGATGCACATGAAGCCAAAAGATTCATAAATCTTATTCAGATACTTGGATTTTTCAAGATACTGTCGGGTTTTTACCTTTCTTCCCATGGTGACCCTATACATACCATTTTTGAGCAATACATTCTACATATATTCCCTCCAATCAGGGTAATTGAAGGGTGTAAGGATTCTGGGAGTCATAGATACTAAATTCTCCATTTCATAGCTTCTAGAACAACAAATTATTCAAGAAATATTTGAATGTAACTCCAAAAAGACCGCAAAACCTTTAATTTGATATAAAACTAGATCAAACACTCTCCACTTGGACATGTGAACTTTATCTGGGTGCATCACACCTGGATGGACTTCTCTGGATAGAATCCATAGGGCACAAGGAAATAATTCCAGGATTTATGTCGAACCCAATTGCTTATGGTGCATCAATGGAAGTTTCTGAGGTTTGTTATTGGTCTGAATACCTGCTATGATACCATGTTAATTTTAGTGAAGCATGGATCCTTAGGCCTAACTAAAAGCAATCTGAAAAAAGGCTGCAAAAGAATTAACAATTCAATGTAAATTGATCAATAGATTCATGGAAGAAATTACACACACACATGAGGAAAAAAATGGTGAGAATATCATTACATTGATTATCATTAATGTCTTTGTAATACAATAGTCATACAATAGAAAGAATTCAAATTCCTTGGATAGGATTCGAATTCACCAACTTAAACTGACTCCAATGCTAACTCGGTGTGGGAAAAATCACCACTAGAAATCACTAATGCAACTCTGGGTCACTAATTCAATCTACAATCTATTAACTAAAGAGGGTAGGTGAACAAAGGTACCCACACTCTCTTAAATCATGAAATATGGTGCTAGGATGACTGAGAGTGAACTAATTGCTGGTAATCAGAGCATAATTGAACATAACTGAATACCTACCAAGGTCAATTGAAAGAGTCTGTTGGTGGAACTCAGAGTGGGTTCCTAAATTATAGGGATTGGTCATTGATACTCCTAAACTCATGCAAAGAGGCAAAATAAGTGGTATGTGGCCCCTAGGTGTGTCCCTCATGCACTAATGAAGTGATGAAGACCTCCTAAGATAGGAAAATGGACAAATAGACTAAGTGGGAAAAGGGAGGCTTAATTAATCCTAACAATATACGGGTTCAATTACTATTGTTGGACCCCACACATATATTAGAGAACTATATCACTTGACAATACCTTAACTACAGTACCTTAAAACACCCTTATCCCTACAAACCAATAGTAAAAGTTCTTCACTCTATTAGAGAAGTCGGTAAAGAAATGTGATTCTATGTGGATGACCAAGCAAAATTTCTACATCTTGGCATCTAGTAGAAATTTGGGAATTTTGTTAGCACAACAATATTCGATAAGA
>LPNX010633859.1:334394-372330 GCA_001517045.1 Pseudotsuga menziesii
AGTCCCACATGGACTGATTCCAACCAAAATACATCCAATAGAATTATTCCCATCCAAATATACTCCCCAATGTTTAAGCCTTTTTATCATTACTCATGTCAATGAATCATAAATTCAACACGATCAACATGAAGGTGAATTAAAACACCAACACCTTAACCAACCATGACCATTTATTGATTAATATTACCCAACATGTTGGAATCAACCATTCAATACTCTAGCTTGTGAAGTTTTGGTCACTAAATACCAGGGCTCTCACAATCTATTCCTGAAAAGCCATCACTCGTTTGAGGATAAAAATTAATGGAAATGGGCCTTTATGAATATTCATATGTGAAAATTTGATGGATTAATCCCTCATTATTAGTTACCCACATGGAAAATTATTTTTCTCTACGTGGCATTAAAGATGATCTTTAGAAGTTGAAAGTTGGGGTTTAATATCTAGATTTTGAACCTTGGAAATGGTGGCAATGATACTAGGAATATTATTAATGTAATTTCCATTGGTACCAATTTGTTAATATCCTTCCTGAGCATTTTAACTGAGACACTGACTACTTAGGTAGGTTGACCAAATTGCACCAAACTGGTAATGTTTTGGATTATATTACAGCATTTGATAAATTGGAAATACACATAGAAGGTATCTTTGATTCTTTTTTTTTCAGGAATGTTTCATCAGTGGACTTAGAGAAGCAATTTCTTCCCATTCCATTATGCAATACTCCTCAAATTAGTTGGAATATTGTAATACAGCTAGGGAAGCTGAGTTAGTGATCAATTCCCAACCCAAATTCATTTCCTTTCCCACCCATACAGGATTTCCCATGGTTCCTACTTCTAGAAATTATTCTACCTCGCCTTTAAGAATCCACAAATTGACCCTAGATTACATGGATGAATGAAAATGATTGGGACTTTACTATAAGTATGATGTAAAATATGTAAAAGAGCATAAATGATAAGAGAGGAAGCTATTCCAAATCAAGTAAGCCTTGCAAGATGCCCTTGAAGACAATACCATGGAAGCTCCACTTGAACTAGAAGTGGTTGATACTATGGATTGAATATACTCCTGATATCCAATTACTAGGGCACAACCCCAAATTTCACTTCATGATTTATCATTATTCTCCACACCCATAAATTGAACGTGATTTGCTACATCAAGCACCAAAAATACATAGAGTGAATTGATAGTGGTGTCACCCATATTTTCTTTCATTGGTGAGTGGATGAAGAAACCCATTGGTATATATGCCCCATATCCAATCTTCAAACTATGTTATCCAATGATGGTATGATGAAATGTGGACTACCATCTCAAAGAACATTTTTTTGCCATTTATATGGGTGGTTGCAATATAGTTTTGGGGGTCTCATGGATTGGATTTTGGGACTTGTCATCATGGATTTTAAGGTACTCAATGTCATCTTTACTTGGGATGGGAACATACATAACCTCCATATAAATACACCTAGTTCTCTTGAAATTATCTCATCCCATTGTTTGGAGAAATTATTAAAGGAAGGCCACTTAGGTGTCATTGCTCAGTTCCATGCAATCCAAATCATGGAAATTCCTACACCAGATACTCACCCTAACATGAAATAGGTTCTATCCCAGTATCAGCATGTTTTTGAGGAACCAAATGGTTTAGGTCCATGTTATGGAGAGAAATTTCTATGGCTTGGGGTACCACAACAGACAGCTAGACTCCAGAAATCAATCTTTCCCAATATGCAATAGAAATAAAATGTCTAACACTAAAGGATCGAACCTCGTACCTTATTCCGGATGGTTGAAGTAGATCTTCGTTGAGCTTTCCAATATTCAGCTTGAATTGATATAATACTTCCTCAACAACAAGTAAACAATACAAGCATACTATATTTCATGGTGTTAAATCTATTCTAGCATATATAATCAATAATGTAAAAGCATTTGACATATTCCAATGGATACAATATTCATTCAAATACACATTACTGGACAGGAAAAGATATTTCTATTAATATGAATCAGAGATTACAAGTGACAACCTCTGACGGCACGTCTGCGAACCAAAGAAACTGAATCCCCCACTTGGGCCTCCACCACCTCAATCCTCCATCACTCAGATAGCAAGCTCACTAGCAAAAGGCAAGCTTGGGAAGAACACAACAGTGCTCCAAGGGACAAAGGGATGCAGACTCAAGCATAAGTTCTGGAAACAATGGACTATAGTTTCGTTACTCTCAATTCTCTCTTATCTTTCTCCTCCCTTTCAATGTATCAAAGGGTTCCTTATATAGCTTCACAAGGATAATGAAGGGTCGAATCCAAGCGATCTCAAGGCATATGGAAGGCCAGGAGTCAAATGAGTCGGATCCAAGTCCAGGAACGCTCCAAAAGGATTTGGATTATGCACACATCCCGATGTACGCGACTATAGGGGGAATATCCTCGTATGTATGCGGTCATCGGGGTAAAAGCCACGTATATCACTTTTCTTATGTTTTTAGGGATGATCAAGGACACATCAAAAGAAAAAAGGTGGTCCATAGGGGCTAATGAGTCTACAGCGGGACAGGGGAAGGCCATACAATGTGTGATTCACCTAGTGTGGTGAAATCCGCTATAACAGATGCCCCCTAATGTATGAGATCAGAGGGGTTATACGATGGCCGAAATACATTATAAGTCCATCCCAGAAGTGAAGTGATGAAGGTACCCAAATGGAAGACCAGCCACCCAATGAACATAATACCATAATACAACTCTGCATATAGATGTAAATACATATAGCAGTCCTGGATACATAAGAGTACAATGGCCATGAATATGCATGAAACATGATAACATAGATGTGGTCATTGCCACATACAATATACATAGATCAGAATCTCCATGATGAAGATATACAAATGACCACGATCTCCACAAAGGCTGAAGATATACAATAGATCAAGATCTCCATAGTGGCTGGAAATGTCTGACATATACTGGAACAAGTCACGAGAGCTGAAATCTCATGAACACTGGCACGATCAAGGAGGTAGCATATAATGGATGCCACCAATCTGGAAGGCCCTCTACACACACCGCTACGAGTACATGTCCTACTATGTGAATAGAGGTGTCGAGGTCGAACATAGTAGTACATCGTTTGATTACCGGTCATTGATGTATAACGTTAATAGACGCGAGATCACCCACCAATAATGAAAATGGGAATCAAGGTACTAGAGTGAAAACTAACAAGTGTGAATAAATGTGTTGAGGTCTAAAACTTGAGAGGATCCATCGATCAAGGGACATTGATGTATTCCCAAGAAACTGTTGATGGCGAGAGAACCTGCCACTGATGACTGCAAGTCTCAAGGCACTCAAAATGACTCTAGATTCCAATACCAGAATAAATGGTATGAAGTCAATGGGATGAAATCCACTAGAAGGAGGGCATTAAGGCATCCCCCATCATCCAACATGAGGTACTCAGCAAAGCTGTATAATGTCGAAGGACTCGATCATAAAGTGCATGAACTAGTAACTGTACCGAGAATGGCTGACATTCAAAGTCAAGATAACTAAGGAATGGCTGACTCAGGTTTCAAATTCCTTCAAACAAGAGCATAACAATGTATGGTGACTGAATGAAGGTAGCATAGACTCGATATACAAACTGGGACATCTCTGTGACACAGGAGGCATCAACAGAGGCTCCATAGGGACTGGAAGCTTAATCAGTCGGTGGAGATAAACTCAGATAAACGAGTACACCTCCTAGGTCAAACTATAACCCAACCAATGGATGTGATATACAGTGCTCTGTTCGAAGGCGACATGACTCGACAACTGCCAAAGATAATATCTTTTCTTGTCTGGATTTTTGGTTTTTTGATTTTTTTGGTCTTTTTTAGTTATTTGAAAAGCTTGAAAAAAGAATAAACTAGCTTTATAGTTACAAACTAGGAGGAGACGAGTGTCATTAGGGCAAACAAACTAGTTCCAAGCAGTGGAACATACCTATGCTCAATGCAAGGATACATGTGTAGGATATCGACACTCAAGGGAAAATCCCCTCCCGATAAAAAGGGAATCAAGCTGCGAAGGATATAAAGAAAGGCTATGCATGGCTAGACATGAGACAAGCTCGGGCTATATGGCTGAAACGCAATGTCAGGGGAGCTGGCATAAAGCTCAATAAGGCAGGCAAAGCTCATGATAATGCATTCAGAACTTGACATAAGGGGAGTCCGGAGGGAAAGAGGCCAGCATAAGATCAAGAGGAGTATGAGGCTCTTGTGAAATGTCATGGCAATACTATACCACGGACTCCCACACCCTAAAGGGAGAAACATCGGCATGGGCACCAAATGCAAATAAGGCGCTAACTAGGGTACCCATGTAAGGTGAGGCTCTACCACTCATATCATGCCACTTCTATAGTAGTAAGAAGGTTCCGTGACATAATAGAGTGGGTTCGTACCTAAGGATATAGTGACATGGTCATAAGGTCATGCAAAATGCAAATGGTGGTGAACCTAACATATATGCTAGTGTATACATTATACCTGAGATAAGCACGAACGGTCTCTAGTCACAAAAGAAGCATCCAACAGACAACTTCAGACCCAAGGAAGACCCAACCATGCTCACAACCCACCCAGCAACTTCCCACAACATCAGACTCACCAAAAGGGAGGATGTATGCGACTGTATAAAGAACAGCTGCATATGTACATGACTGTTGGCCAAAAATCCGCGTATGTACGTGACTTTTGGCCAAAAACCCACATATACAGAAAAGGAAGTGGTAAAAATCAGGTCAAGGCCAAACCAATAAAGGGGAGTGTCAATGGACAAACATACTATAAAATGCGACATAGAAACAGAGAGAAACAGAGAGCAAATCAATAATATCAAGCCCATTGTGCCCCCAACCCCAAATAAAAACAAGGGACATCCCCAGTGGAGTCGCCATTTCTGTTACAGAGAGAAATTCCTATGGCTTGGGGTACCACAACAGACAGCTAGACTCTAGAAATCGATCTTTCCCAATATGCAATAGAAATAAAATGTCTAACACTAAAGGATCGAACCTCGTACCTTATTCCGGACGGTTGAAGTAGATCCCCATTGAGCTTTCCAATCTTCAGCTTGAATTGATATAATAATTCCTCAACAACAAGTAAACAATTCAAGCATACTATATTTCATGGTGTTAGATCTATTCTAGCATATATAATCAATAATGTAAAAGCATTTGACATATTCCAATGGATACAATATTCATTCAAATACACATTACTGGACAGGAAAATATATTTCTATTAATATGAATCAGAGATTACAAGTGACAACCTCTGACGGCACGTCTGCGAACCAAAGAAACTGAATCCCCCACTTGGGCCTCCACCACCTCAATCCTCCATCACTCAGATAGCAAGCTCACTAGCAAAAGGAAAGCTTGGGAAGAACACAATAGTGCTCCAAGGGACAAAGGGATGCAGACTCAAGCATAAGTTCTGGCAACAATGGACTATAGTTTCGTTACTCTCAATTCTCTCTTATCTTTCTCCTCCCTTTCAATGTATCAAAGGGTTCCTTATATAGCTTCACAGGGATAATGAAGGGTCGAATCCGAGCGATCTCAAGGCATATGGAAGGCCAGGAGTCAAATGAGTCGGATCCAAGTCCAGGAACGCTCCAAAAGGATTTGGATTATGCACACATCCTGATGTACGCGACTATAGGGGGAATATCCACGTATGTACGTGGTTATCGGGATAAAATCCGCGTATATCACTTTTCTTATGTTTTTAGGGATGATCAAGGACACATCAAAAGACAAAAAGTGGTCCATAGGGGCTAATGAGTCTGCAGCAGGATAGGGGAAGGCAATACAATGTGTGATTCACCTAGTGTGGTGAAATCCGCTATAACACTCCATCACATGAGGAAGATGACCATATTATTCTTCTAATCCTAGGAAGTCAACTCCACAATGTCTTCCCTTATCATCACCCTTTTTCCTAGAAGTATGACATTGAAAAAATCATTCAAGAATGATTGGAGGCATGTGTCATTCATATTAGCATAAACCTTTATTATTTTCTAGTGGTTATGGTCCTAGAAAAATAGGTTTATTAGTGCACGTGTCCCAATTTTTGAACTCTCAACAAATTAACCATATAAGATAAATTCTCCATTCATGTCATTGATGATATCTTGGACAAATTGCATGGTGAAAAATCCTTCACTTAGGCTACCATTGTAATACCCCCATCCTGACCCTTAGAATGCATTGGATTTATATGTAAATATTGTGTATACACGATGTATTAAATCCTACCATGGAGATCAAGGCCAAGGACATGTTAGTGAATCCCTGAGTTTTAAAAAGGCAATTATTTTATATTTTGTTAGCCATGAAAATTTGTAGAAACATGTAAATATTTTAAATGCAAATAGAATACCAAGATTTGGTTATGGAAGCAACTAAAAATAGGGGTTTGTGTGTATCCACTAGGGAGAGGTAAGACATTGTGGGATTGAACCATTTTTTTCCAAATGTCATCTTGAGAGCCCATATTGACTAGTTGCACTGACATTTATTTATGTTGTAAGATGATAATTGAGAAATCAACTCATGAATTAATGGAGCATGGGAAAAACTCAAAAATTCATATATATGAGTATGGGAATGGTTTACTTGACCCATAAGTCATTTATCCTCATGGGAATTCGTTTTACATCATCCACATTTAGTTTTTGAACAAACCAAACTGTAATTCTAAGTAGGTTATGCATTCCCAACTGTGGAAAAAATAGAAATCAAAACATGGGAAGAACCCATGCTTTGAAGTGCCAAAAATACCCATAAATTGAAGTGAGAAGTGAAATCCAATGGAGAATCCATAGATATAAACCCTGGGGAAAACTTGGGAGTGCCAAAAGTCCAAAAATACATAGGAAGACCCAGATTTAAAAGCCTAAAAGTGGAATTTCGTGATTGATAGTCATGTGGCTAGAATTTGAAAAAATCCAATAGTGGATTGAAGTGGGAGTGAGATTAGAGGTTGGAATTGATTGATAAACCTAATGAAGGAAACAATATCTATGGGCTTAGTAGTTTTGGACTTTATATTCCCACCCTAAAGAGCACTAGAGGGAAGGGGAACCTAAGGGACTATGTAGTAGAGAAGGGGACCTTCCTTGTGTTGGGTGTGGCAGGTAATGTGGGTTATAAGACTATCTGAATCCAAAATGAGATGCATGCATCTCTATGGTTAAGCTCATTGTCTTAGCTATGTCCTTCGCTTCCTCCCTACTTGCTTGACATACTCGTCTTTGTGCTAGATTAGCATAAGTATTTGTATGTATGGCTATGAGTGAGACTGAGCAATTCCTCCTTAGTGGACACATAGCCCAACTTGGGGGTGGTCTATCAGCTAAAAGAATATAAGATGGACAGAGACCTATGGTTTGGTGGAACTCTTCTCTTCCACACCCAGTTGCTTGGGAAATTTTGATAAAAATATGTGTTTATTGTTCCCTCTAATTATGCCAAATCTATGTGTTATGAATGACTGTTCATTGTGTTAAATTGAATGAGCCAAACCAACACGAATTGTTCAATTAGATTCTGGAAAATAGCATGAAAATGAATTTATTTTTGTGCATGGTTTTATTGTTATGTTTGTGATGAGTATGTTGGTATAAGCATGTGGTTGATGTGCTTTGACAGAGTTTAATTACACAGTGTATGCTTAACATGAGTTTGCAAACACATGTAAATGTTAATAAATTCATAATATGGCCATGGGGAGAAATTTTTCACCTCGTATATCATTCATGTCCCTTTCTATTGGCTGGATTGATGGGTGGGGATGTGACAAAGTGGTATGAGAACAAATGGTTGCAACACTAGGGCTACTTGGGTCGAAATCCACACCTACAGGAAGAAAACCATAAATGTACAGGGAGTGCTGATAGATGTTTGGTAAATTGTGGGTTAAATTGATGACCAAAAGCCAAAATATTTAGATGTTGCAAAGGAACACACCATTTTGTATAGCTCGCCAAGATATTTCCAAAAAATTTTGTTTCATAAAAAAATGACTTCGGGCTTGAAATATATCGATAGGATAAGTTGGTAGTAACATAGACATCTTACTGACTTTTGACATCTGACATTGAAATCAGAAGGGAGGAAGGTTCATTGATTGTCACCATTTGGATAGTGCTGAGGTTCCAATTTCAAGATCGACAGGTTGTTCATGGAAGGATCATCGTCTTGATGACAATGTCGAAGTGTCGATACCGAGGTGTCGACGGTAGAAGCAGGGGACTAGGAAACCCACAAAGGAATTCTTCTAAAAATCAAGGAAGCACTGGCATGGACATGTGTGGAAATGGGAAACTATAGAAGCACCTGAGTAGAAGAGTTGTCAAGAAATGGGCTCCTAGCACACATTATAGTGGAAGTGTTCCCAAGTAGTAGAGTTGGCCCAAGAAATGGTCACACTCCTTAGTGGATAAACGAGTATAAATACGCCAAGGAATTGAAGCATTAGGAAGTGTCAAAGCGTGGATAATCGTCCAAGAGAGCACAAGTCAAAGCGAATTTGGGTTTGAGGAACAAGTTGGGCTCAGGTAGCAAAAGGAAGTGGCACATATGCACAAAAGTGCAATGAATTGATGGGTAACTTAGTGCATACTTGGGCATATAAAAATTCAATCACAGTCTAAGGAAAAGTTGGCGGTAGGAAGGAAAGGAACATATTGGACAAGACAGTTCCATATCCAAGTCTATACTAACTAGGTTGAGATACGAGAAATGTCAATGGATTGTGCACGTAACATACCTATGGTTTTCCTCAGGATGAAATCAACAGAGTTAGGCATGTTTGCAAAGTAGGAAAATTCTTTGGGTTCCTAGAGAGGACTAATTGTTGGGATCTTCCCAGGTTGTTGTTTGCAGACATGCCCATTTTTTAATGTAACATGTAATCTTTAGTCTTATATATAATATTTTAGGCATGCCCAGTTTGGAGTGCCACAATACTTTGTTGCTCTTGTCTCCTCTTATGAATTTGTCTAACCATATAACTGATGCAATTTCTTAACACATAATTGGATAAGTATAAATGAAACACAAATAAGTGGAATTGTTTTGTAGGCATAGTCTGTCGACCTTCCAAAACATATTGGTATCACCACCAATAGGGGAAGTTCCAGGAATTGACGCATGACCTATTTGGGTGGAATGAAATTTAGGATTTTAGTTCAAATTGGTAGGATGATGACAGGTGGTATGAGAGCTAAGAAGTTGATATCTTTGCCATTTTTATGGTGAAAATGTCATATCATAGCAGTAAATTAGTTGGGATCTTCACCATGACATTGGAAGGTTGTTGAGGTTGGACACAGGTGTTGGGCCATATTAGTGGGTGTAGAGAGACACCGAGAGGGGAGTGCACTAAGAAGCAGTCCACCTATAGTGGAGGTGATGTGTCAACATGACATAAACCATAAAAGGTGAACAAAGTACTTAGACAATGGCGTGTTCTGGTAGCAGTGCACCTGGAGGTGAAGATCCTAGAGTAGTGCATGTAGGGGTGAAGGAGAGCCTATAACTGAGTTTTGTGGAAAACACCTATTGATTTTGTTTTAGCAGAGGAGCACCCAGTAGTAGAGAGTTCTAGGAGAGGAGGGCCCATAACTGAATTTAATTGAGAGTTGTGTTAGGAAATCCATGATAGTGGCACCAAGGAGGAGTGTTGGTAGAAATGTGCCCAAGAAAGGAGCCCCTAACACATGACATGCTCAACATGATTGCACCTGGAACCCATAGTAGATATCAACAATAGTGCACCCAACACAAAGGACTGGTTCAACTGAATCTATTAAAGGGTTTGACAGAATGGTAACTGGCATAGGTTACACAATAGTTGGCCCAACACTTGGAAAAGTGCACCCAATGCAATTTAGGAGTTATTGAGGATTTGGTGGGATTTTTTGGACACTTCCTTCAATTCACAACAATATAACTCAGTAGGAGTTGTGACATGAGGTTCTTAGGAAGGAAGAGTCATGGTAATTTACGATGGAAGCCACAACAAGAAGCTTGGAACAATATGACTGTGAGATGTGATAGTTGTTCTAGGCACATGAGGAAAAAGTACAACAAATAATCTTGTGAAGAAGATATGGGATGAAATAGGCATAGGCATTGGAAGATAAAGTATAGACTTATGAGGTTCCTAGATTGGGGTCACTCAGCATGAAGGACAACACCGATTGAAAGACAAAGATGGAGTTGGGACCATTCGTGAATCCAGGTAATAAAACAAGTTGTTTCCTTTTTGATGGAAATGTAATGTCCCCATTTTCTTGACAAAACCATGGATAAAACCGCATCCCTTGAGAATCCCATGGTTCCTAGTGGTGAACTAGATTAATTAAAAAGGGGGTTAATGTTGATAGATAATAAATATCCTTGTATGCAACTTCTAGACTTGGGATAAAATTTTCATGTTTTAATTATTTTATATTATGAATACATTTAATTTTTATACCTAGTGTATGTGATAGGTGGAAAAGGGGGGGCACATGAGGCTTTGTGGACCCAATGGGTTGTCACACTAATTGGAAACTTGGAAAAAAAATAAGAAAGCTCGAGAAAGACATAAAAAGATAGAAAGGATGACAAAAGAAGCCATACAAAAAGGCATGCACAAAGAATGCAAGTGCAGGAAAAGAATATTAGAATGAAAAGAAAGAATGTTTAGGAAAGAAAGGAGGGCGTAGTTCCTAGAAAGGGAGAAAGGCATGTCAGTGTGAAAAGTAGGCAACAATGAGGGCATTGTTTCTAAAGGAAGAAAATCAATTTATTAGAAAGGCAAGAAAGAATGAAACTAACTCTTTAGTCAATGAAGGCGTGTGGTTAAGATAGGGACCACAAGCCACAATATCAAGCTTGCATAAGAAGCTACCTAATATTATAAAAGGATGGGAGCACACCACTATCACTTTTTTTGGTGAATTCTTGTTTTCCGTTGAGAGAATTGTGCTACTCCGACTTGGGAGATGTGCTCGTAGTCCAAGATGGGAGATATGCCACTGCTATTGAGAGGATGATGGAATTCAACGATTGTCACTAAGTTTTATTGCGAGTTTGAATATTCATCAAGCAATTTCGAAAGCTAACAAGGAGAAATATCAAGCCATTATTCTAATCTTCCTATTCTTCTTCTTTCTCTTGTATTCTCTATCATTCTATGAAGCGGTCAAGCCATGATGTGGCCATGATCAAATGAGGAAGCATTATGGCATCCCATATGAATTTGATGTCTAATTCTCTATTTGTATTAGTCCTGAAAGTATTTCAATAAATAAGTTTGCATCTCTAAAGTTATATCCAAGTCCTAACTATAGTTGTATAGGAATTATCTAGATCTCAACGATATTTTAGTAATTAAGCTTTTACTAAGTGAATTTGAATGCTTTTTATATATTTATTTACTTAGGACATTAATTACCATCAAACATGTCTTAGTTTTCAATTTATAGAGTATTTGAGGTCATTTGGGAATCCTTGAATCAAGACTAGATTAGTAGTCCCAGAGAGATCATAGTTAAACTTTGTCTTCCAATTTATGCTAAAATTCCTATAAATATATGATTTGAACCTATTCCATATAAATGATCTGCTTTGCATATGACAGGGTGCCCAAGAACCTGGAAGTAGACATCAACTACTAATGTTGGAAACCTAAATGGCCCCATTGCTTTATGTAAAGGAAACATGAGATTGTGCAACCTTCTTGTTATTCCATGAATGAATTTCGATCTGGTGTAACTCTGATATTGAGCAACCCTGTCATTACCTTTCTACACATCCTTTATGTGAATATTATGAATTTGAGAAGGGCCTAGCAATGTTTGAAAAAAAATAGTCAATCCTAGTCCATCTCTAGAACCTAGTATTTGGTTTTTCTTATGGTTCTTTGTGTTAGATAGGATATCTCTTGAATTTTGATTTGGATTGATCAAATCTTGTTCATATAGTTGCAAATTGTCATATACCTACAAATTAATCTCTATACCGAGTTTGGGGTGGTTTGGGTTAAGTCCTACAGTATTGTTGCAAGTTTAATTAAAGTAGTCATTGCTTTTCTTGTGTATTTTGCATAGTCTGCCAAAGTCTCCCTTGGTGCATTACAATGGTATCATAGATATTTCCTCTACTCCAATAGAAAGTAAGCTCCCAGTGAAGAAATAATGCAGATCATATATTCAATTTGCAGCTATAAAGTTCCTACCAGTGGTCGAAGAAGACTATGATCAGTATGAAGAAGAAATTATCTACGTTGATGGAGACCTACTAAGAGTTGAGGATGATGAATCCTATCATCAATCATATAAAGAAGAGATCAGGTCTGATCTCCTAATGGTTAAGAAAGACTTGGCATAGATTACTGAAGTATGTGAAAATATGCCCTACTGCTACCAGGAGTGTCTAGCATTGGGAAAGGATATTGGTGCAATCATGACTTCAAGGAGTATGTCTATCTCAAGTCTAGATTTTGGCCTTAGAATGTTGATGAGGATTCTTCCAAGAGTAGTAAAACATCCATAGAGGAATCGAATTATTCCACCTCTTCGTATAAAGAGGAAGAAGAAGGAACCAAAATTAAAGATTCATCAGAGCCATCTACATGTTCAACCATTATGAAATTATTTGGTTTCTCTTCAAGAAGAGTCTCCATAAATGATGATCACAATACCATTTAAGATGGATAAAACTCAAGTTTCTTGGGAGAAGATGACCAAGAAGATCTTGCTTGTGCCCCATTACTCGAAGAAGAAGATGAAGAGCATTCATGTGCAACTCAACATCCAATAGTTTAAGATCTGGTTTCTAGCATTGTGGAAGATGAATTCACCTCCAACTTCTTTGTGGGTGATTTCCATATCACTACTAATGATATTGATTAATGTGAGGGTGGTGAGACATCTTTTAGATCATATCCAAAAGAGATTTATAAATTAGATTTACAGTTACCACTTGAGTTTCACAAAGAAGAAGAAGACAATGCCACGCCACTTGGGTGTGAACCAAAGAATTTGGTGGAAGAGTATGCCACCATAGAGTCCCTACATGAAGAGGATGAACATGAAATGCTAAGGTATGATGTAATTTCTGATTTCTGCAAAGAACACATTTCATTGCAACCCTCATAGTTACCCTCCACTTCATACCATGAAAGTGATTTTGCTGAAAATTATAATATTGACGTGTGTGTTGAGAATGAGATATGCATTGTGGATCCATGCCACAAGCAAGATGGTCGTCGATGTAAGCCATTGGAAGGAGAAACCTTGGTCTTTGATGTATCCTCATCATTAATAATGTGTTTTATAATTTAAAAATAATAAGAAATATGCCAATAAATTTCTAATTTAAAAAATATAAAATGAAAACGTAACTAACATTAATGTCGTTTATTTAAAAGAAAATAAATTATATATACATATATATATATAATTAATCATCCATATTTTATTCAATATATATTAATATTCATGTAGAATCTCAAAAATCCCAAGTTTTTATGTTTATTAATGTAATTATTAATAACGCATTTTTATTTAAAAGTATAAGCTATATATATTAAAAAAGCCATTTATCAGAAAGAGTCAATTAGTTAGTTTGTTTATTTATTAATTAATTTATATTTATATATATATATATATATATATATAAGTCAAAAGATGACTCCTTGAATATCTTATCTTATCTTATAACGTAAACAAAGGTGTAAAGTAGCAAATCTTATGTGCATACGAATTCGAGTTTTTTCGAGGAAGGATTTGGGTGGACACCCATGCAATCAAACAATGTCTTCATTTAGAAAAGGAATGATATATAAATGTGTATTGTTTTTATTATACTTGCTTCAGCGGGTATATTGTAATCGATTGCAAGTCAAACTCTTTTGACTTTGTATTAGTTGTTCTCTTTTTTTATTTAATATTAATAAATAAATTATAAACCTTAGTTAGTTGTTCTTTTAAATATCAACCGTTGATTAAAAAAAAAAGTTTTAAATAGCTTTAAAAAATTATGGAAATCGTTGATATTGTTTTAGTTTGACAGACATAAGTACTCCGTATGGTACAAAAAAGCTATTTTTTTTAGGGATATCCATAATACCATGGGGGCCTTCACTTTAATTTTATACCTTAAAGCTTATGAAAATGTAAGATCAATCATTTTTGAAATTTGGTTTTTACATCCTTTGAACAGTTTTTTTACATGTAGTTGTTCATCCGTGTGTTAGAAAAAAAATAGTATTTTAAAGGTTTTCCATAATACCATAGGTACCTTCATTTTAATTTTATATCTTAAAGCTTATGAAAGTGTAAGATCAATCAATTTGAAAGTGTAAGATCAATACATGTTGAAATTTTGTATTTACATGCTTTGAGAGGAAGGAGTTAACATCGACTTGTTTATTATAATAAAGTTTTAATATTAGGTTTCTTTTTTATATGTATGTTCTTTTACGTTTTATTTGAATTTTTATTATTCTATCACGACATTCGTAAATAATTATGAATAAAACATTAATAATTTTTAATATTTTATTAAATTAAAATTTATGGACTTATATGCAATAAAAATATTAAAATATCATGAATATTTTATATGATTGAATATGAAATCTTAGCACTTAGACTAATGAGCACATGGATTTTAAAAATTCATGTACTTATTGAGATCAGGCCTTGCACTCATAGAGAGCATCGCTATGACAAGGTATTTGATGTAAGCACAAGATAAATGACATAGGAGACCTGAGACTCCCTAAGCTTGCTTTAAAATTTAGTCAAGACCACCTACTACTCAAGAAATGTTAGCATACAAATAACATGGTTTGGTTAAATCATTCGGGGTAAACAAAAATACAACTTTGCAAAATATCAATAACATTAAAAATACTATTACATCTAAGTTTAAAGAGAAAACATGTGGTAAAAAGAATTTAGAGGTTGAAAGGAAGCTAAGATACTGCAAGAGGTCTTGAACCTTGATCTAGAAAACCAAAAGTATATCTTTATTTTAACTAGCTTGAAGAGAAAAACTAGCATAGCCAAAATAAGAACAACCTATCATGAGCTTCGTAGTGAAACAAGCGCTAGACAATTCCTAAAACACCGTGGGAGGATATGATTTTCCATCTTTGTGAGACTACGAGAGTTGAGGATGAAAGTCACTTTCTCTTAGAGTGCCCTACGTACAACCACATTAAATCACAATTTCCCATTCTTTATTATAATACTAACCTCTCTAATCTTCTAAGTTGTAAAAGATATGGTGACCTCGGTGACTTTCTTTATAAACTTTTTTAACATAGGAATAACTTGTTACAACAAACAAAGTAAATTTATTAAGGTCCAATAGTCCAAAGTTGATCTCAACGGGCATTAACTATCATCGTCATCAAAATAATAATTTATCCCAAATTCTATAAAACAAAATAAGTTTTAAATTTATATGTTTTGAAGTCTCTGTAAGTGGTTATGTTTTATGTTCGACATACATCATATATCATGAATAACAATCTAACATGACGAGATTCATGTCTTCTACATAACCAAAATATCATGGAAACATTAATATATGTCAAGAAGAGATATATGTAATGAATAGTGACAATAGTTTGTTTGTGGATGCGATGGGATAGTTAGCTTTATACCATGGGATTATCTCTTTTTTTTTGGTAAGGCACATGCATTAGAACCATCATACTTGCCGACCATCGATGGATTGATCAGATTAGCCAACCAAAGTTAAATTCAGTCATTAGGTATTGAACATAGGCAAAAGCTTCTATAACGGTCGGACAATAGTAAAAATTCATAGCAGAACTAGTAGCTACTTGTACATAAGCATGAGTCTGTAATCCACATACATAGAGGTTAAATCCATGTGACTATTTTGGAAATTAATTTATAAAAATGGAAATTATGGTTGTTAAGGTGACTGGTCTATAGGAGGGAAATCCAAACCAATCCCCTCTCCAAAATTCAAGCATTAATATCCAATTCTAACTAATACTACTAAAGCTAAGAGAGTTTAAAGTACTAAATCTAGGAAATATATCAATGTCTTTAAAGGTATTGATACTTATATTAAAATCCTTAATTCCCAATAGGTTGAGTCTTCTAAACAAAAAATGAGAACCCACTGAGTTCATGTCATCAACAAATCAACCATACTAATATCTAAAACATATGAAACTGTAGCAGCAAGGTAAATTAGAGTTCATCTAAAATAGTAATAATTAGAATTACCTTTAATTTTTCCTCCTCCACATTCGTGAGATCCTTGCTGGTGTTCTCTTCCATCGGTTTCCTATGGTAAATGAACCCTACATGAGAAACAAATACTCTACGCTAAAAGACCTTACCTATAAGCTTGCATGCCAGTGCATTGAGCTTGGAATCATACTCCTACTTATTTTTAAGAATTTGTTGAGACCATGTTTCCATATGCCCAATTTTGGCCAAGAGGCTCAAACGATATTCATCCTTTGCAAGAAGGTTGTCAGCACTATCAGTAAGGGAATGCACAAGAAGAGTTTTGGTATTCCAATGTAGGGCCAAGGTTTTGGTATATCTTGTCTCTCTTATGCAGGTGCTCCAGGGGTTATCCTCTAGTTAACCCATCTCGTCTTCCATCTTCTCAAATGAGGGACCTCATACCTTCTCTGAATTCTACCTTATATATGTTGAATGTGTGCCTTTTACATTAGTTTAACAATACAACTAAAGCCAATTTTTCCCTCCTTTGGTCGTCAATGACTCCGGGCATATGCATCCTCTTGGGTCTACTTGGAGTTTTACATGCTATTATTTTTATGCATATCATCTTTGTTAGGAGAGTGGAGCTCTACGAATGATAGGGATCCAAGCCTACTTGTTTTGGGTTACCTATTTAAGGATAAGGATCCAAATCGTGCCACGAATGTTCCTTAAACATGGGATCTAAACCAAATTATTTCATAGAAGGTGGAGAGTTGATCTCTCATGATCGAAGATGGATCCATCTAGAAGGAGATCAAAATATGGTACGATCAATGAGAGGGAAAATGAATGGCACAAACCAACATGATTAATTTCTTGTAATGCCATGCGATGGGATTCATATGTTGTGGTGAGATGGTATACCTCTAGGTGTTTTCTTGCAAAGGCATTAGGAGGAGCGCCTCACGAGGAAGGGACACCCATCATGGGGGCATGGGCTTATCTCCTATTGCAATGATGTTATCATGTTATTTTATGGAAGGTTGTGGGAATGGTATTCCTTTGTATCATCAAGGATGGGTTGTAATATCATATCTCCTTTATATCATGCTCTAGTGAGTTTTTTCTCATCTCAAGGAAAATCATTACATTTACCTTAGTAGTGGCTGAAAAAATCAGACTTTTCAAATCAACATACAAAATCCTTCCTCATAGTTCCCAAGGTAGAATAAAGTATGGAGGCTGAAGGTATTTGGGTTCTCATATATGAGCTTGTCTAATGACGGGGGCATTAAGGTTTATGAGGAGGTTTGCATCAATCAAGAAAAAAAAATTGTGTAGGATTTAAGGAATCTTCAATTGTTGTAGAGTTGGTTGTCATCGTATATAAGTCTCATTTTTATCTGGAAGAAACAACTCAAATTTTATAGATTTTTTTGTATGAAAGTGGCAAGGATAAGGGAAATACATTTAATTATATCACATGAAATACACACATGGTGGTAGAGAAGGGTGGGTGGTCATAGGATATCAAGGAAAGGATTTTGAAATGAATGATTTCGAAGTTAAATTGTATTAAGAGAAGAATTGAAGGTATGAGGTTGATCATGGAGAAAGATGTGACTATGGAGCAAATTCATCTCTATCAGATGATGGTGTTGGTAGGAAAATTTCATGGAAAATTAATCTCTAAGAAACATGTGAATATATGTGTGGGGAAGTTTTGGAAGTAACAATTGGTCCATGCACCTATATTTCACCTTTTGGAAAGGGGATAGATAATGTTTATCTTCTAGTCTATGAGGGACAAAGATAGCATATTAGTAGGGAAACGATATTGGGACAGTTCTATCTTTTTCTGTTAAAAATTGGATACCATTTTTTTATTCTATAAGGGGAATATATGATATCCATCCTCTATGGGATAAAATACATTCTCTTCCACTAGAGTTATGGCTAGAAAATGATTTAACTCCGATATCGAACAAGCTAGATAGAATGCTTTCTATTATGATAAAACAAGGTCTCTTGGTAGAACCTATATGGCCAAGATATGTGTGGAAATGAATATATGTGACAATCTTATAGAATGAAAACTAGGTAATTTCTCTCACCATTAGGAGAAACACATTGTAAATATCCCCTTCAATGTTCTATTTTTCCATATGTATATTTATCTCAAGCATACATTCTCAATTAAGGACATCCTTGACAAAAATGATAGTGTTGAACAATGAATGGAGGAATCCTATCAAGGATCCCATTCAATATTTCTTTGTTGAAAGGTAAGAAAATTTTGAAGGAACCATCTTTAATTATTATAGAAAAAATAATTCAAGATATTGGTTGCGCTAAGGGTATGTCTCCTAGTCCAAATAAATGGTTAGTCATGGAGTGTGAGTCTGAAGAGAAAGGAAAAATAGGGGAGTAAAATGAAGGTCCATTGATCTTTGATAAAAATAAGGCTTTAAATTTTGTATACCTATTAATAATGAATAAATCCCGTAAGAAAAAGAATCATACCATGGAGACTCCCCTTCTTGTCGATATAGATCCCATACTTGGTTGTATGAGGTTATTTAGGGTAGGGAAGGAACAATATCGTTAAGAAGAAGTTTGCATAATCCAATGACATTATCAGTACAATGCACTTATTTGATGAATAATCAATCCCCACAAATATCAAGAAATATCATCTTAGATCAGCTAAAAAGAAGGGAGGTTTGTTGGGAGAGTGGAAATTAAATCATTCTAAAGGATAAATTGGACCTAGAAGAAAATATTTGTTGTCTCAAGGAAATAAAATGTTGATAGAGAGGTTTTATCTGGAAGGCAAATAACAATCCATGGGGACATTAGTGTTGGGTTCTACTACCTATTACAACAAGGTATGCATAATTATTCTTAGTGTTGGATTCTACTACCTACAAAAAATATCCTAGAAATCACTTTACGAAGAAAAAATAGCAAACCAATGAGCTTTACCAATAAACTATTATCAATATTCTTAACAATTGTTTTCAACAACAATTTACTATTAATTTTCATGAATCATAGATCTACAAGAAAAAATGAGAGCTATCTGAAAAGAAGTGTGCAATGGAATTATCAAATCAATGTAAACTGAACAATAGATTCATGACAGAAATTTCACACAAATAGGACAAGTATTGCTCAGATTATCATTACATCAATATCCATTAATTAATATATAATACAATGGTCATACAATAAATTGAATTCGAATACTGTGAACAAGATTTGAATTCACCAACTCAAATTGACTGGTTAGCTAAATCAGCGTGGAAATAATCGCAGCTGGAGATCACTAGTTTAACTCTGGACAACTAATTCAATTCACAATCAGTTAATTGATGAGGTAGGTGGACAAAAGGATCCACACTCCCTTAAATCATGGAAACTATCGCTAATATTAATGGCATTGAACTAACTAGTGGTTATTAGAGCATAACTGACCGTGATTGACTACCTACCACAAATAACTGAAGGTGACTACTGGTTGCACTCAAAGTGGGATCTTATAATGTAGGGATTGATCCCTAGGGATACTAAAATTATGCAATCAGGTACAGTAAGTGGTAGATGACCCTTAAGTGTGTCCCCCATGCACTAGTGGGTGATGATGACCTCTTAATCTAGAAAAAATGAATCAAATAGACTATTTGGGTAAGGGGAGGATTAATTAATCTTAACACCCCCCTTAATCCTAAGTTTTGATAACTTGGGCCCTGGAAACTGGGCCAAAAAGTCACCCATACAATCTAAATGAAAAAAAAATGTTTCTTAATAAACAATGAAAATGGGGAAAACCTCATGGGAAACCTCCCCCCGTCAAAATAAGCAGGAAACCAGGAACAATGAGTCAAACCTTTACACCGAGATGAGATCCAAGGTAAAAAAATATATTTTCAGTTAAGGACTTGGTAAAAATACCTGCAATTTTCTCCTATATAGGGAAATAATGCAGTGTGATAGTCTTTTCATGCACTAGTTCCCAAATGTAATGCACGTGTACTTCAATATGTTTTGTCTACTGCTTTTGAACTAGATCACTGGACATCTTTATGGTACTCTAGTTGTCACAATAGATGTCTATTGAAGGTGAAGTGTGAATCCCAAACTCTTTCAAGATGAAATGCATCCAAACTTCCTGAATAGTTGCATTCACAACCCCCCTATACTTTGCTTATGATGAAGATAGTGCAAGAGTTGCTTACTTCTTACTAGACCAACAAATTGGACCAGATCCCAACATAAACACAAAACTTGAAGTGGATTTCCTATCATTACCATCTCCATCCTAGTCTGGATCTATGAATCCAATGAGATCTGTGAGAATTGATACACATATGGATCTAGAATCCAAATAAACTCTCACAATTCGTTATAGTTTACAAAACATGCACAAAATAGATGAAAAGACTGAAATTGCATTCACACATGAAGTCAATAATGGATATTATTGTCACTTTCTAACATGTAACTATGTTTAGAACATGTATATAGTATAATAGGGAAAAATCATGAGGACTTGGAGGCCATGTGAAAGCATACAAGTAGCAGCCCAAGATTTGACCCTCAAACTCCCCTAGGTGGACCAATGAGCCTCCAGGTGCCAAAAGGTCACGAATCTGTGTGTGAACGTGGACAAGGCATGATGGAACATCAATGAAGGTTTGAAAGGCATGGGTGAGCACATGGGTGAGTGGGAGTGGCCCAAGGAGGCCATAAATTCCCAAGGAAGGACAAAGACCACCTAGTTCATGCACTACCGCCTCATAGGAGTTAAAATACCTAAAAAGGGGGAAGGGTAGCGCATGCCTAGTTGAATGCAATCAATGTGGGAACGTGGGTGTCAGAATTATCAACTTGGATTGCATTAATTGTGTATAATGATCAACTAGGAGTGCATCAACTATGGCAAATTATCAATTTCCCTAAGTCTAAACCATATAAATCACTGCATAGAAGCAAATGAAAGTGTCTAAGGTCTAAGACTATGGTACTAAGGATGGATTATGAACTAACACCCCCATGTTAGCCTTAATTAGTACAAACTATACAAAAATATGATGGAGAACTTGGAACAAAGGCTCAAGCCACCTCATACAACATAATATTTTATGTGTCCGTGAAAACAAGGAAAAGAGGAAAACCACATGGGAACAAAACATCTCCTCAAAAATGGACATGGAGCCAAAAATATGAAGGTGTATGGCATACATCAGCATGTATCACTCACCCCAGTAAGTGACCTCATGTAGGTGAAGGTATTCTCTGTGAAGCACTTGGTGAAAATATCATCATTTTTCTCTGCAGAAGGGCAATACTGCAAGGCTATCACCTGATCATGCACCAAGCTCCAGATGTAGTGCATGCATATCTCAATGTGTTTGGTCCTCTATATCTATAATGGATATGTGGAAATATTGATTCCACATTTATCATCACACCAAATGACCATGGGTGAATCAAATGCAACTCCAAGTCCTGAAGAATGCCTTGCAACCACAGACATTGTGTAGCTGCATTCACTGCTCCTCTGTACTTGCCTCAGCTGAAGATAGGGAGACTGTGTGTTTTTTCTTGCTTGACCAAAATATGGGACCATAGGAAAGAATGAATACATAACCTGAAGTGGACTTCCTATCATTAGGATTGCCAACCCAATAAGAATCAGAAAATCCAACTAGTTCTAGTGGAGAACTAGCAGCATAGTGTACCACGAAGTTCCCAGTGCCTTGTACATACTGAAGAATCTGCTTGTCTTCCTTCCAATGGATCTCATGAGGATGCTGAATATATATAGCTACAACAACTAAAACATATTCTAAATCAGGTCTAGAATGAGTAAGATACAACAAAATCCCAACTAGTTTCCTATGCAATGAGTTTTCCACCAATGGAGAGTCACCAACTTCACCTAGTTTGATACTAGAAAGGAATGGGAACTTGGCTTCCTTAAATTCATCCATTTTCAACTTCATTAACAGGTCTGCAAAATAATTTTTTTGTCTGACCTTGATCCATGCTTCATATTGAACAATTTCCAAACTAAGAAGTTGTTTCAATAAGCCAAGATCAGTCATTGAAAATTCACTGTACAAAGATGCTTTAATTGACCCAATTGCTTTGGTGAAGCTACCTGTAATCAATAGGTCATAAAAATATAGTAATATTACCTGTAATACATCACCAATATTCTGAAAATAAATATTAGGATCATACTTTCATCTTTCAAATCCAAGTGAAAGAAGAAATTTGTCCATCTTGGCATACCAAGCCCTTGGGGCTTGCTTGAGGCCATAGAGAGAATTCTTTAACCTGCATACAAGAGAAGGATACTCTTGGAAACCTTCATGTTGCTGCATACATATATCCTCCTGTATCGTACCATTAATAAATTCATTTTTGACATCCATGTGGTGAACCTCCCAGCGCATGCTTGCAGCAATGGCTAAAACTAGCCTGATAGAGTCCATCTTTGCAATTAGTGCAAATTTATCTGTATAGTCTATTCCTTGGACTTGTGAGAATAATTTTTCAACCAATATGGAATTATACTTTATATCATACCAATCAGCAGCAACTTTGGTCATAGAGACCCATTTTTATTGCACTAGCTTCCTCTTGGGAGGCAAAGGAACCAATTCCCAAGTCTCATTTTCTTGTAGAGAGTTGAACTCTTCTTGCATGGATGTTTTCCATATTGGGTAAATTGATGATTCTTGATATTATTTTGGATCATATCCAACCATCATGAATCTTTTCTCAGCACGATACACTTCACTTGCAAAAGAAGCAGTGTGAAATTGTAATCTAGTCTTTCTAGGATCTAGTGGATTGCCAGCTAAATCCCCAATTGCTTCTATGGTTTTCTCTACCCACTTGGGATGAGTGGGGAATGAATGTTTAGAAAAATAATATTCAGACATGTTATAATCACAAATATCACAAATATAAACAAATTATTCATCACTTACATTATCTTGTGGTGAAACAGATGAGCATTCCCCCGGTGCTAGTTCAAAATCTGGCATGACTTCTTCTTCAAATTGCACACTTATTTCTATGAAAGTGTTTTGAGTTGAGGGATAAAAGATATTGTATCCCTTTGTATATTAACCATATCCCACCATGATGCACTCATTTCTTTATGGATTCAATGCTTTTCTCTTTTCTGAAGGAATTCTAGCCCAAGCCCTTGATCCAAAAATCTTGAAATGTGAAATATTTGGTTTGTGACCAAACCAAGCCTCATATGGTGTTTTTCCATTTATGGATTTGTGAAGATACCTATTTTTAATGGATTCAGCACATTTAATGGCTTCATCCCATAGCTTAGGACTCAAATCCTTATCTTCAATCACACATGTTTCCATCTCCTTGAGCGCCCTGTTCTTCCTCTCTGCCACACCATTTTGTTGTGGTGTGTAAGGGACCGAATAATGCATTTGGATACCACATTATTCAAAAAGGTGATGAAAATTATTGTTCAGATTCTATTTACCATTATCAGTATGAAGCACTTTGATCTTGTTCCCACACTGATTCTCAACCATGTATTTCCAAACCTTGAGAGTCTCAAAGACTCCATATTTGAGTTTGAGAAAGTAAACCCAACAAAAAATTGAGAAATCATCTATGAAGGTCAACACATACCTCGATCCTCCATATGAAGGTGTAGGGAGAGGTCCAATAATATATGAATGTACCAATCCAAGTACTTGAGTGGCTCTCCTTTCTTTTCCTTTCTCATAGTTGCGCTCTGGATGCTTTCCCACCACACAACCAATGCATGCACCATTGGAGGTCTTGATAGGAGGAAGCCCTTCCACCATGCCATCCTTTCTTAATGCATGGAGGTGTTTGTATTTCATATGCTGAACCACTAATGCCACAACTTGTTGGTTTCATTGGCATGAGACAGAGCGCTTTCCCTCTAGATTAGAGAAGGAAATGAGAGAATTTGTACATCCTAGCTTGATGATCAGCAAACCCCAATGACACCACCTTGTTGGTAGAGATTTCAAATAGCTCCACTGTGTATGAAGTAAATATTACTCTCTTGGATTCTCCAATGTGATTCATTTAGTAAACTGACAGTAGGTTCACTTCCAATTCTGGTACACACAATACATTATTGAAATACCCATCTTCAAGATCGATCCTATGAATCCCTTTGGCTTGGATCTCTGAATCATTACCCATTCGAATAGTTGGGACACTGTCTAAATACATGGATGTGGAGAAATATTTGATAGAGGCCATGTGCCCTATGCTCCTGAATCAAAAATAAAGGAAGAAGAGTCTTAAGAACCAACAACAAAAGCATGGCACCGCTCCTTGCTGTTTGAGCCTGAACCTCCATCCTTCTTCCTTGCGCGCTTAGGCAGTGGGATGTTTTTCTTCTCCAACAGCTGCACCATCATATCAATGGTTTTCTTCATACATCTGCTCTCTATATGCCACCATTTTTTACAGTAGGTGGATTTGGTCTTCTCTTGCTTCTTCTTGTCCTTGTCCTTGCAAGGATTCAAACCTCGATATGAATATTTTGGTCTATCTTATTTATTCTTGTCTTTCTGCTTCGAATCCTTGGATTTCTTCTCACCCTTGGATGGATTCGAAACTAATGTAGCCAGATCTTGGTATTTGCAGGATTTGATGGTACCCATTTGCACTATCTTGTCTTGCTCTTGGGTCAAAGACTCCATGAACTCAACTAATATAGGCATGCACCACTTCCAAGTTGTGAGATTGCTAGAGTGAAATGTGCTTACAAACACATAGTACTATAGCCCTAGCTTCAAAACTATGGATAGTATGAGCTCCTCCTCCTTCTTCTCTATGCCACATTGCTTGAGTTGAAGCACCAATGACTTGAATTTGGTGAAGAAGTCTTGTATTTTCTCAAATGAGCAAGAATCAAGGAGATGAGATCATTTTCAAGCTGGTGACCTCTCATCTCATTAGTCTTTCCAAAAAAATAGTCAATCTTCAGCCATACTTCATTTAGAGTAGTCAGACTGTCTACATGGACGAGAAAGTCTCTCTAAATGTTGAGACAAAGCATTCCAAATGCTTCATCAAGTCTATTGAAGAACTTCAATTTCTCAACAGCAGAGTTTGGTTTGATCTCTGTCCCCATGGTGACCCTAAATATGCCTTTTGACCTCAGCTATGATAAGGATATTGGCCTCCTATTCGAAGTAGTTAAATGGTGTTAGTAAAACATGGGTCTGCTCCATTTCTGCTTTCACTCTTGGTGACAAATTATTGAATGTACCTGCAATGAAAACCCTCGAATCTATCTGGAGAATCCCTCTTACAGCAAATAAAACACCATGACATCGATTTGAATATTTAATCAGATCTGATACCATTCGAGAATTGATACACAACTAGATCTAGAGGTCAAAGAATCTCTCATAATTCACTCTAGTTTACAAAACATGCAAAAAATAGTTGAAAAGACTGAAATTGCATTCACACATGAAGTCAATAATGGATATTATTGTCACTACATAACTTGTAACTATGTTTATAACATGTGTATATTACAATAGAGAAAAATCATGAGTCATTGGAGTCCATGTGAAAGCATACAAGTGGCAGCCCAAGATTTGACCCTGGAACCCCCCTAGGTGGACCAATGAGCCTCCAACTCGTCCCAAACGGTCACAAATCCTTGTGTGAATGTGGGAAAGGAATTTTGGAACATAAATGCAGTTCTGAGAGGTGTAGGTGAGAACATGGGTGAGTGGGAGTGGCCCAAGGAGGAAATAAATGACCAAGGAAGGCCAGAGACCACCTAGTTGATGCACTAGCACCTCATAGGAGTTAAAATCCATGAAAAGGGGGAAGGGAAGCGAATTCCTGGTTGAATGAAATCAATGTGGGAACCTGGGTGTCAGAATGATAAACCTGGAGCACATCAACTGTGAAGAATGATCAATTAGGAGTGCATCAACTATGGCAAATGATCAATTTCCCTAAGTCTAAACCATAGAAATCACTGCATAGAGAAAAAAGGAAAGTGTCTAAGGTCTAATACTATGGTAATAAAGATGGATTATGCTCTAACAATATCTAACTGTGCATCAACTATATAATGGATCCCATAGTATCTAGTACTCTGCACATAGTGCAAGGTGCGCATTGCTACCTTCTAGTGAAGCTCACATGGTTGTTACATGTATTTGGAAGAAACAATCACAACATAGGATATATCTGGTCTTGAACAAGTGAGGTATAGAAGGCTACCAATGAGTTTTCTGAAAAGAGTATTGTCAACTAATGGTGAAGAAACACCTTCTTCTAGCCTAATGCCAGATAGGAAGGGAAAATGGGTTCCTTTACAGTCTTCCATGTGGAATCTTTTAGGAAAATATGATGAGTATCTAGACTGTGAAATCATGATTCCTGAATTCTTTTGATTACTTCGATACCAATGAACTGTCTCAACAGTCCTAGATGTATCATAGTGAATTCTTTACTCAAAGCTAACTTGATGCTTGTCAATCCAGCAATATAGATGCTACCAATGAGAAAGTCATCCACATATAGGACAATCAACAATAATGAACCTTCTTTCTGCTACATGTAGACATTGCATTCAAATCTTGTTGGTCCTAAACAACTCCCTCTTGATTTTTGAAAAAAATAAAGTACCCCCCATTATAATTTTGTAAAGACTTCGCTATGTTTTTTATTTTATCTTGTTTGGTTTGTGATTCCTTGATCTTTCTCTCTTTTCATTGTTTTTTCTTTGGCTTGGATTTCATTGCTTTTGCTTAATAATGGTTGCATGCCCTTATCTGATCTTATTTGAGTTAATCACACACTTTGGTTTGACAAAATTCAATTATTTTTATCATTTAGCGGCTTCACTCATTTTTTAATTTTCAATGAATAAACAAATAAATACACATCTTCATGGATCTTGATAAATTGGTTAATTGCTTCTTCTACATATTCTTAACCATGCCTTAGAAGATCGTATAAGAATCATGCTTTTGAGCAAGACGTTAACATTTAACAATAAATTTTCCCTTTTATTTAGTTTTTATAATTTTAGGAAAATTTAAGAATCGAAGCTTGTTCACTTAACTTAACCTACATCTTTGAAGCATATGGTTTGAATGATCAAAGCAAGTTGATTATTTCTCATTTAACGTAATATACCAATTAGCACAAATCTTTTTATTAAAGGTCTATTATTAACATACAATATATTGTTTGGGTGTCAAATAATGAGTGTTATTAAATTTTTTTAGAACCAAATCATCATATGCAAACATTATTAATAATATTTCACTCTTACTTTTTTTTATTTTAAAACCCAAATAATCTACACCTTTATTTATTAACATGATTTTAATTTATCTTGATTTTAATTTATCTTCACCTCATAGCTTTTGGAATAAAGGTTCCCTTCCATAAATAATGTGAAGTTACACTATAATTAACGTGAATTCATGAAAGACCCTAGAACAATTTTATAATATTTTATTAATCAATCTTTCATAACTTTAATTTGTTACCATATGCATTAGGGATACTATTTTGATTCATGTGCATTTTAGAAAATGGATTAAAATAGGTTTAAAATTGTGAATGCATTAATATAATAAACCTTTGTTTTCTTTTACTTTTGCTAGGATCTTTCAAAGGGATGAAGAAAATCTATGTTAAAACAACCACAAGGATGTCTTAATTTAAAAGCTTATTTTGAGATCAACCAGTTTATATTTTGCAACAAGATGTTGAATCTTATACATCGAACGTCACATTTTCAAAAAAATTATGAGGCCTCATAATTATTTTTAAATAATCTTCTTTTCATTTTTTTGTGTAAAAGTTATTGATTTTGTTTGAAAATCAAGTAATACTGAGAGGGGGTGAATCATTATTAAGCAATCTATTTAATTTTTTATCACTTTAAACAAAATCAACAATGAACACATAACACACAATATTATCGTGGAACCCCAATTGGGAAAAACCACGAATACTTCATATTACTACAAAATTATATTTACAAATAGTTTGCAAGGACCAACTTGATGGATGCACCAACACCCAAGTTTTCCAACTACAACTGAAGGATGCACCAACACCCTATTTACCAAGAACAAATGGAAGGAGGCTATGACCCCCTACAGGCTTGCAACATGTCCTTGCTCCTCCCAACCACCCTTATATGATAATTCGATCTTTGACTTCTATATACCTTTAGATATTCCAATTGAATGTACATAGACACTTGTTTGAAGGTTTAAATCTTTTCTTATATATCGTCAGTTGTACCTTGTCATCTAACATTCATGTATCTTCATTGTGACCCTTCACTAATCAACAAATCGTAAAATAGCCTCTTCGTCACAAAAACTGTGAATTAGCAGTGCGATAATGCATCACTCCGACTCTGACATAAATACTTCTGCAATTACCTTTCCATGATGAACTTTCCGCATTTATCTTTCTGCAAACTGTCTTTCCCCTTGTGAAATGACCTTTCCACATTTTGTTTTCCTACAATATGTGTTTCCTTAGTAAACCTTCTGCAACGATATTTCTGTAATTGCCCTTTCCACAATCTACGGGAACTCATTTCTTCCACAATTGCGGGTTGAGGGTTGTAGGGATTCCTTTCAACTTTTTTGAACCAGGATTTCACATTTACCATTTTCGCAAAGATATTTTCACAATCATCATTTACGCAATCTGCAAGAACTCATTCCTTCTGCAATTGCAGATTGTAGGTTGTGGGGCTTCCTTTCAACTTTTTCAAAACAAGCTTCTACATTTAACCTTTCTGCAATGATCTTTCCGCAGTCGTTATTTTTGCAATCTGCAGGAACTCCTTCCTTCCGTAATTGCAGGTTGTGGGTTGTGGGTATGCGTTTCCCAAATTTCAAAAACAACTTCCATAATTATACATCTGCAACAATATTTTCACAGTCGGGTTACAGATTGCAGATGTGCCTTCCAAATTTTTCTAAAATGGGCTTCTGCAATATCCTTCTGCAAATCTCTTTCCACAATTCCTGTGAACCATCGATCACTTACAGAATCCTCCTCGTCTGGTGATCAACTATCAAACATGGAACTTCACTTTGGTGCTTTGGAATGTTATCTTCCGTGCACATTTACTTTGTGGATCCTTTCCTCATTCTCTGTTTAAACGAACTAACTGCAAACTCTGCAGTTCTGTGTTGATCTATGTTGCCAACAATGTCAATTTAATCAACAATCTCCCCCTTTGGCATTGATTGGCAACACCTTCCTTTGGCATCAAAAAGGATTTTTTTCTCCCCCTTTGACAACAATGACAATTTTTAGAAATAAAACTCCCCCTGTAGCGTTGCTCCATTTTTCTATATATCTTCAAAATGTTATAGTTTGTATACTAACACAACAAAGTGTACTTGCATTTCTCTTTGAATGGCGATCTCATTCTATTGTGATTTTTCAATGTTCTGAAGATGTAAATCTTACTTCCAGGGGTCGTAACCTCTAACAATATAGTAATTTCAATACGTAGTAACAGAAATCATAAGTATTAGAATTTCATATAAGCAACATCAATCCACCTTTGAGATGATCAAAACCACTTAGAATTATTTACTAATGGACCATAGATTTTAAAATCAGTCCCCCTGTAAGTGTGTCTCCTCCTTTCAACATTTCTCCTCTTCCTGTGACAATGTTTTCATCCCTTTAGTTAATTTTTAATGATGAAGGATAACCCCCAATTTCTGTCTAAGATAGGAAAATGATTCTCTAGGTAATGAATTAGTGAAAATGTCTGCAATTTATTCCTTCATATCAATATACTCCAATTTGACCACTTTTTGAGACACTTTCTCTCTTAAAAAATGATATTTGATTGAAATATGTTTTGTCTTAGAGTGCATAATAGGATTTTTGGATATGTTTATAACACTTGTATTGTCACAGTGTATAAAAATGGGGTCCTCATATTTTACAAGTAAGTCTTCCAATGTTTTCTTCATCCAAGTGACTTTGTGTACAACATGATGCAACAATAATATATTATCCTTCTGTTGTAGGTAGTGAAAGGTAATACTTCTTTTTGCTTATCCATGACACCAAGCAATCTCCTAAGTAGAATGTTGCTCCACTAGTGCTTTTTCTATCATCAATACTTCCTTCCCAATCTGCATAAGTGAATTCCCTTAGAGTGAATTTATTTCTTTTTGGATACCATAATCCATAGTACTATTTAGATATCTAAGAATTTGTTTTACTACAACCACATGTGTTTCTTTTGGGGTTGATTAGAATTTGGAAACCAAACCTATAACATGTATTACATATGGTCGTGTAGTTGTTACATACACTAAAATACCAATCATTGACCTATACATAGTATGATCTACTTCTAAAGATTCATCATCCTTGCTCAATTTACAACCAGTGACCATAGGAGTACTAATAGGTTTGGATTCTTCCATTTTGAACTTTTTCAACATCTCTTTGATATACTTAGTTTGAGAGATGAAAATCCCTTTTTATTTGATTGAGATACTTGTAAACCTAGAAAGAATGTTAGTTCTCCTAACATTGACATTTCAAATTCCTTCTTCATTTATGAAGCAAAGTTTACACTACGAATTTGTAGATCGCTTCGAAATATGATATCATTTACATAGACTACAACAATGATCATATTTTTGTTTTCAAACTTTATGTATAAATCACTATTAGTGGAACTTCTTCTAGATCCTGGTTGCTTTAGATACTTGTCAAGTCTTGAGAACCATGCTCTTGGAGCTTTTTTAATTCCATAGAGTGCCTTCTTAAGTTTGCAAACATAATTTCTATTTTCTGATAAGAGAAAGCCTTCAAGCTGCTCAACATAGACTTCTTCTTCAAGTTCTCCATTAAGGAATGCAAATTTTACATTGATTTGGTACAATTTAAAGTTCTTGTAGCATGAAAAAGATAAAAACATCCTAATGGATTCAAGGCTTTCCACATGTGCAAAAGTTTCTTCAAAGTCAACACCTTCTACTTGAGCATATCCCTTGCATACTAATCCGACCTCATTTCTTGTCACATGACCATGCTCATTGAACTTGTTTTTAAAAATCCATTTGGTTCCAATAACATGCATGCCCTTAGTTCTTGGGAGAAGTTCCCTAGTTTGGTTCTTCTCTATTTGATTAAGCTCACCATTCATAGCATTAATCCAATCCTCACTTTTTCTAGCTTCTTTAAATGTTTTGGGTTATACTATCGAAAGTAGTGCTTGTTCTTCAGCGTAAAATAATTTTCTTCTTGTTTTAACTCTTGAATCTTTGTCACCAATTATTTGATTTTCAGGATGATTCTTCTAAACCCACCTAGATGGTGTCTTTGTGTCTAATATTGGTGAGTCTTCATTCTCATTTTCATTTGATTCTTCTTTCTCTACTTTTTCTTCTTCTTATTCAAAAACATCCTCTTCTTGTGAACTTTCTTCTTTTTCTATATCATCTATTTCTTCATCACTAGTTTCTTTAACATCCACACTTTCTTCGATTTGTATTATTCTTGGTTTATTATCATCAACAGTTACATTTTCACTTTCTATGATCTTGTGCAACCTTATATTATAACATTTGTATGCCATTTTGGTGGAAGAATATCCAATAAATATGCCTTCATTTGTTCTAGAGTCAAACTTCCCTGGATTATCATCATCTCTTTTTATGTAGCATTTACTTTCAAAAACTCTAAAATATTTAGTTGAAGCTGGTATTCCAAACCATAACTCATAAGGAGTCTTGTCACTATTCACTCTGAGTTGTCCTCTGTTTTGTACATAGACAGTTCTAGCTGCTTCTTGGACTATCATGTTCTTTCTCTCAACATCTCCATTTTGTTGAGGATTTTTTGCTGTTGAAAACTGCCTCTTGATTCCATGAGTTCCACAAAACTCATTGAATTTATTTGAGGTGAACTTGCCACCATTATCTGATCTTAGAAATTTAATCTTGATATTTCCTTCATTTTCAACAAGTGCTTAGCTAATTTCCCTTGGTTAAATTTCTCTGAGCTAGACTGCCCATGATCGTTCTTAAGGCCTTTGCTATTTTTCTTTGTTGGGGTTGCACAAGATTTATTCACCCTGATTCCATTTGACTGGGATTCATATTGCTCAGCCTCACCCTTTTGTGCAACATAAGCCTTGAGAGGAGGTGTGCTGATTGAATTGACTTTCCTTGAAGATAAATTTGAAACATCTTGCTTCTTTGGAGAAGGCAGCATTGGTGCAGTCACGCTCTGTAGCTTTTGTTCTTCCATTTTTGGATCAGCCAATGATTCAGTAGACATTTTAGCATGTGCAATCCTCTCATCCTTATCTCCAATATTCCATTTATCCATGTGCTTAGAGGACATTGAATCTTCAAACCATGGATCCATCTGCTTCTCCTCTACCCATTTAGTAGGTTCTGAAGAAAACCTTATAAAGGATTGATATGAATCTGAAGACACCACAGGTTTCTTACTACCTCCTATTTTGGTTGCTTATTTTTGGATCAATGTGTCTACTTTGACACATTCCTCAATTCCCTTAACTGACTTCTTGTCATTATCAAAGAATTTAGTATAATATTTTTCATCTGCAGAAATCTTGTATGCATCATCCTATCCAGCCACACCAGTTTCCACTGGCTCCACTAAAGTAGTTGCAGCTTCTGCAATACATGTAGACATAGCTTCCTGAACATATCATCCTTCAAATTTTTTTTACAGTTTGGAACCTGAATGCTCTCTTCAGTGTTTCCATGTTTAAAATATTCAAAATTGCTGACAATGTTATCTGTCGCTGATTTTCTATGATCTAAGAACTCACTTTCAGGCACTAATCGAGAACCTCTAATTTATTTTTCCATGATTTTCCTTTTCTGACCAAACTGCTTTTCACTCATGGTATGCTCTGAATTAATGCATGTATCCAGTGATTGCATCCTAATTTATTCAAGATAAGAAGAAAAATTCAAAATAGTGTCTCATCATTATGAATATTGATTTCACTCTCTAATGACCTTTTAAAGTCTCTCTTCATTTTTAATCACCTCTCACAAAGGAGGTTCTAAACCTACCATTGTCCTGATATGTTAAAAACATATTTGATAGAACACTAATAGGGCTTGTTCTAAACATATCATTGTCCTGCTATGTTAAAAACATATTTGAGAGAACACTAATAGGGTCGATAACGCCGACTGCTCCCACTACTAGAATTCCTTCCACCACCTTGCCTACTATTTCCTGAACCAGTTCTACTTGATCTATACGATGGAGACCCTCCTTCGTAAGAAGCAAACCCTTATGCTCTGTATGGGGTAGATCCTCCTACCCCATTCCCTGGTTGTTGCCTGATCAACAAAGAGAAATAAATTTCAACAACTAGTGTTTGTCTGTAAGAGAAAGGAAAACATGAAATAAGTAAGTACTTACAATACATATCCAACACGCCCATCTGGAAGTATCATGGGTACCATTGTCATTCCTTCAGGTGTCGGGCCTCTTCCATAGATGGCAGGCTGAAATACCATATGAAAAAGCTTAGAAAAAAGGATATTTGAGATTACATCTACCATAGATAACAGGCTGAAAAACCTCATGAGAGAGTTCACATGGAAAGTTATAAAGATAATTATAAAATCTTGTAAAATACAATAGAAATAAAGACCAAAATAATTATAAATCTCTTGCAGGTGTAATAATGCAGAATCAGAACACAAATACTACGTTTTACCTGAGTATAGCCCATGGAGCCAAAACCATACATGTTTGGAATGTAACCATACCCAGCTTGAGGATGAAAATTTGAAAACAGAGGCCTCTGAAAAGAGGTAGGGTTTGCCATAGCTTGGGGATTCTTATCACTCAAAGGTCTTGCTAAAGATACCGACAGATCCTGATCTAGAAATAAAAAAAAGCTTACATATCTTAACATATTTTACTAATCAAAAGTATGATGAACAAGGCAGAATTTCAAGAAACAATTGTCCTCGTTTCTTTTTTTTTCTTTTTACCTTCAAGAACATATTTCTCTGTTTTTTCAATAGTTTTTATGGCACTGCAGGAATGGTCAGCATAAAATCCAAAATCATGCTTTGGCTGCCTAGGATTTTGTTCCAATAAGATGACTTTAGCATAGCAGTATCAACAGTTTTTACTTTTTGGGGTAGCTTTTTGGTACTATATGGAGTGTTTCCTTGTGTCATTCAAGACTAAGATTTGATGCCTTGAGTTGACAGTTTATTAATCATCTTGTGCAAAATATATATGTTTATCTAGAGATGCATTTTAGAGACTCTTAAACTTGTCAAACTCATTGTTCTGGCAGTAATAATAGATCCTTTTTGTCTCCTTTATGATCCTTTACTTCTAGAATTCTCAATATAGCATATATTCTAATTTATACTCTGATTTTGCTGAAATATCTTCTCTTTGTAGTATTTTGACTGTTGAAATTAGGATGTTAAAAATATTTCTTTCTTTCAATAGATTATGATTTTAGCATAATTTCTTGCAAGTATTTATAGGTTTCCCTGAACTTTAATGTATCTTGGGAAAAGCCTATGAAATATTTTTTAAACATTCTAAAACTCTATTGGAAATTTAACATTATTTATGTTAGTTCCAGATGTTTGGTTTGAAAAGCAGTCATATCCATATTCATGCTTGAATATCGACAATACTATGGTTGAGACAGGGCGTCACCACAATAATGGACACAACATGACACAATAATGACCCCAGTGAGCTTGAAGCCCTAATCATGTGGAGTTGGTTGCGTTTGACAGGACCCTAGTACAAGTGGACTTTACCATGATAATGTCATGTTAGAGTCCATAGCTACCCAAGGATGAATATTTACAGTACATATTGATTGTCTTCTGAAGTATTCTTAGAAGAGAAAATTTATGGCTAATATTTACTATTTGCCTAATTTTTCTAATGTTCTTCATATGAAAAATAAACTAAATCCATAGGGCTATTTCCCTAGATTTGTCAAATAAATAAATAGTTCACAAATTAAAAATATTTGTATAGCTCCTTAAAATTTTCTCGAATTCCTGGCCATATTATTGTTATATTTTTGTTACCATTAAATCGAGGCTTCAGAGAGATCCATTTCATTAACCTGATTTTGACAGAAATTATTGTATTTTGCAATATTTCATTGATAAAAAAACTACTTACAAACATCGGCATATGCAATCCTCTCATCCTTATCTCCAATATTCCATTTATCCATATGCTTAGAGGACATTGAATCTTCAAACCATGGATCCATCTGCTTCTCCTCTACCCATTTAGCAAGTTCTAAAGAAAACCTTATAAATGATTGATATGAATATGAATACACCACAGGTTTCTTACTACCTCCTATTTCTGTTGCTTCTTTTTGAATCAATGTGTCTACTTTGACACATTCCTCATTTCCCTTAACTGACTTCTTCTCATTATCAAAGAATTTAGTATAATATTTTTCATATGCAGAAATCTTGTATGCATCATCCAGTCTAGTCACACCAGTTTCCACTGGCTCCACTAAAGCAGTTGCAACCTCTGCAACACATGAAAAAATAGCTTCCTGAGCCCGGTGAGATCATTTAGAGGGAGGCATGGCAACTTCATCACTTGGTAGGATACTTCAAAAACGATATTTATCAGCCTTTGGTGGAAAACACATTCAAAATTAGTTTATGTGTGAGGTCTTGTTGGTAATCAAATCCTTATATATGATTGAACAAATTTCCAAAGCCTTGGATACTATTATCTGTGTGCATCATTGAGCAAGTTCTAGTATACATAATAATGGTTGAAAAATATACAGAAAAATTAATAATTTAGATAGAGTCGATGGGAATGAGCAGACTCAAGGAAGGATCCACACCCTTTGAATTAAACAACATATCAAATCTTGGAGTATATCTCCAACACTTCTTTCTTTGTGAATTTGATAGGGTTTATGTGGTTTGAGCATCCTTTGTTCTCTTAGAATTGATAGCTTATACATCCTACAAGGACCATGAGTGGCCATTTGCATGTCATAATGCTATTGGGTGACTTTTAAAAACATCCCTTGGTCTTGAGGATGGGTCATTTGATGTTTTCAAGGAAACTTTCATCGATAGAAGAACTGTATGTTGGTTGTGAGCATGGTTACACTGAAGTTCTTGTTAAAGTTTGTACTGAAGGTATCCCACAAGGCATTGAACTACACACTATTGAAATTATTGTGGATATTTCTATTGATAAGTATTCCAATTTTTGTGACAAGGTTAGAAAGCACACACTTCTCTAGATTTTTCTCAAGGCCATCATAATGCTTGGGTTATGGAATTCTAGAGGCCACACAACATAATTTTCCAAGTACCCTAGTCCCACCAAAAGGATTTTTTTTTTTTCATTTCAATAAGAGTCATTGTCCTTCTATCCGATAAAATATATCAGAGTTTCCCGTCGTGAACAATTGAGGTAAAAAAATTTGTATTCTGTATGTTATAGTGCATAAACAGTGGAGATTATCAGTGATTTTGGCCTTAGGTTGGCAGGACAGTGAGTTATGTTAATGTCCACATAGTTTGGATGGAAGTTAAGCTACTGGAAAACATTTAACCCAAGCAGAGTGGAGATTTCAACAGTGCATATACTGAATGAAAACTAAGTATGATTTCCCTTTGGTCTATAAAGTAAGAGATATCTATGTTGATTTTCCTATCATTTCACTACTTCTTGTAGATGGTCATTTTATGATTTTGCTTGGTATTTCTTAGCATGAGGAGTTTTTGCAGCTCAAGCATTGCAGAATATAAATGTTTTTGTCTTGAAATTTACATTTTCTTTTACTGCTCAATATTCAGTTAGATATTTTCATGACATTTTGGAGTTTTTGTTGTGTGCTTGAGTTTGAGTAATTGTTCAAGGATTTCTTTATTAAGTATCAACTATTGTTATTTCAACCAACCTAGTAACTCTCAATGAGGTTGTTACCCATCAATTGTTGGATCACTCGCTACTCCAGCTTCTACTTTGCTAATTTTAAAGGCTGAATTAAATGGAGTGGAGTGTTACTATTACAGATGTGAATATATTTCTTTTTATTTCTATGCAGTCACCCCATTCATGTTGCATTCACATTATTCATCATACTAAGCACAGCAATTCATAATGTAAACGTATAAAATATTGAACAGAACATAAGAAGCTTCAATCTTAGATTTAAGCAATTGGTTAAAATGGTTGTGACTGTCTGCCTAACAATATTTTATCCTATATGTATGCTATACCTTCTCATGGACAATCAGATCTTAAATAAGAGATGTGTGCACGCTTGAGTTCTATGTGTTCCAAGGATTTATTCCAATTATTTTCCATCTGTAGTCAGACATTAGCTTTCAAATCCCAACTTAACAAGTAAAACAGAGAAAAAGATGCCAAAATGCAAGCCCCAGATATGTTAACATGTGAATGGATTCACGTGTCCCTTTCTTGAACATACTGGAGATTGGTGAAGTAAAAAAATGAAATAGTTTAAATTGGTGTAGCCTATTTTGGGGATATTTTAAA
>LPNX010633859.1:374252-422459 GCA_001517045.1 Pseudotsuga menziesii
TTGGAACACATTGGCATGTTTTCAGATGAAATTTGAGATAAAACCCAACTTCACCGATTTCTTGGTTGCATTAATTATATTGCGCCATTCTATTTGCAACTTGCTGTAGACATGAAATTATTAAATCAAATATTGAAGAAAAAACCTCCTTCCTGGTTAGAATTACACATTGAATCTATGAAGATAAATAAAGAAAAATGCAAACATCTTCCTCCTTTAAAATTGCATAGTGAATGAAGAAATAATATCTATACAGATGCAAGTGATGAACATTGGGGAGCAGTTTTGATAGAATCATTTCCTCAAGGATATGAAGAAATTTGTTAGCTGCATCAGGACAATTTAGTGGAGCTCAATTAAATTATCACTCCATTCATAAAGAGTGATAAATATACTTGGTATCATTTCAATATAATAGGTAGAATGCATGTGGGGTATCATGTCAATACACTAGGTAGAAATATAAAGGGGTATAAAAAATGCAAATGAAAAAATGGATACATGCAATATATAGTGAAAATAGGGGTTTTTTTTAAATTGGGAAGCCAATTTGGGAGGGGGTTAAAAAAAATGATTTTGGGAGGTATTTTCCAATATTTTTTGAAAATAGGGGTATTGTTTCATATGCCACGAACGAATGTGCTATGGCATGGTTTCAGTAAGTGAAGACCCCGTGCAACTAGTCTTCCACAAATTTGACATGCAAGCATGCCAATGAACCAAAAAGTGAACCTACAACAATTATACACATATTTAAGCATGCATGTAGAGAAAAATAAAGTACTTTTTTAGATATGATCCGAGTACATAAACGAATGATATTTCAAGCTCAATCAGTACAACTAGTTAATAAACACTGCCAAGAATTCAATCAAACCAATCGTACAAAGTTTCAAGGAACAAAGAGGTGAGGGTATAGATATGGAAAATATAATTCTATAGCACAATTAAAGCACCGATAATAGAGCATATGGCTGTACATTCATGTTTTACCAAAAACAAAGATTTGAATCCAAAAACTATTTGCCAATTTTAGTGCAATGTACCTAGTTTTCAATTGAACTTTCCAAATTCCAAATAAAGAGAAATATATGAATATTTTATCTCATGGAAATCATATCAGGGATAAATTATAGTAATTTGGCTATATCTTTCCACCCATACACATTCCATTAAACAATCCACAAAACAAGTTAATTCTACTCATCCGAATTGACTAATAATTCTAGGAATCATGAGAATAATTAAATCCACAGCTCATAGAATGATTCGAATGAAATTACAAATATAAACAACATGTTTTATCATTCATAAAAGATTTATATCTCATTCTAACATTTTTTCAAACACTTCATATGAAAATTCACAAATCTACTCAAAACAATTTTATTGAAGGAGCTAGAAATTGGAAATTGATCTAGGATTTCGGTAGACATTTCCCCAAAAATACCAAGAATATTTATCCTCACATTCTCACACAAATTTCAATATTATTTATCATATATAAGCATAAAATTAATAATGATGAATTTTTACAAACTTTTCATGTGATAATTCTCCAAACTATGCAATACAGTCCAATCGAAGAACTAGTTTTCGAATAAAAGGTAGAAACATCAAAGGGAAGTGTCTTAAACCATTCCGACGACACCATACCATCAAAATACATAATATATAATGAACAGGGGAAAAAATATTAGTTCTGTAGCACAGGTAACAAATAATTATTTCCTCAAACAATTTGTGCACAAAATTCCAAAAACTAGTTTCTAATTCCTTCACAAAATTTACTTGCATAAATATATTGAATTCTATGAGAAATTTATTCCAAAAATAACTCATATGTTTCATTAAAAAATTCATGTGGATCCATAAATAATTAATATCAGATCCAAGTAAATTAAATAAAAATGATATAAATCACTTATCTTATCAATGTGAAACTGGAATCATCCGAACAGCATTCCACCTAGCCTTTGGCATTGCTAAGCCAGATCTCACTTTGACAGACCACCCCTGAGATGGGGCTACAAATACAGAATAGAGGTGTGCTGAAGAATAACTCAAGTAACAGATTGAGAATACAAAACTCTATTCCTCACCACATACTTCCTCTTCCACCCCACTGCTAGGTGCAATGGTAATCCAGACCCCCTAGGCCATCGAGATATCACCATTCACCATAAGGATTTATGTGCAGGTCCAAGAAAAATCCAAGTAGTGGAAATAGATTAACATCAAAGGTATGAACAACCATAATAAAACCATCCAAAAGAAATAAAACAAACAACGCCAAACAAAGGATATAAAACATGTATTTATAGAACAAATAAGGTAATTCTAACTCAATGAGGTCAAATCAAACCACGGTAAGCCAACTTGAGTCAATCCAAGGGGGGTGATTCAACCACAAGAGGTTAACTCTAATCCAACCCAAGAAATTATAATTTCAAGGTGAATGACTCCAAACCACTCCACCCAACTCAAATTCATGTGTGGAAACACAATCCATGAAGAGGAATTAAAATTAGTGAGGTGAGGTTTCACACTAGCCTAGGCATCTTCCAGAAATATAAAATGGGGGTTACACAAGGATTTACACAAGAGTTACACAAGGATTTACACAAGTATTTACACAAGGAGTTACATAAGTATTTACACATCTTTTGAGGTGTTAAGGATAAAAAAAACAAGGGAGGGAACACTTGTGCAAATGGGAGTTACAAAACCAACAAAGGGGATCAATCAACAAGTGACACCCACCCAAACACCAAGGAGGCACACTAAATCATGAATTAGGCTCAATAATACCAACATAGCCTAAAATAATCAAAAGTTGGGTCTGTTGTACAATGTTTGGGTGATCATCAACTAATAATTCCACAAAACAAAATATGGACCAATATCAACCAAATAAGTTCTAAAGTGCTAGGAATGTCCCTATTCCCCCTCACATTGTGGATCTAGGCCTCCCATACTCTTTTAGTGGTCCCCGATATGCCAACTATTTTTATTAATTAATTATTTACAAAATAATAATAATCTCTCTAGGTCCTTAAAGACACTTTTTTCGACACCATGTGCCGCAATAATAAACAATTACAAATTACATATGTCCGGGGCTTAACACACGGGATATTATAGTTTCCTCTACCACTCTCCTATGAATAAAATTGTGGGTGGCTCCATGGAAAATAAAAACAATTCCTTTGTTTTGCTTGATGTAACCAATCAAATTCAAGGTTTGTGGTGCTAAAAAACTTGATAAGGCATGGCGAGAAATTTTGGGTTCCTCACGAGGAGCTTGCAAGGTGGTGTGTTCTCCCATCGGTAGAGTGGAGTCCTTTACTTCTGGTTATTGAGTATATTCAATTAACGTGTATTATTAGTATTCTTGTAGGGATATATCCATTAGGAAAAAAATAAATTCTTTACATTTATTCTCTCAGCTAGAATACCATTCATCACAATTATATCAAAGTTTGAGGTGTTGTTGTTATACCATCTCTTATGGGGACTACTTTGGATTCTCAATGGATGAAGGTTGGAGGTGTTGGGAGTGGTTTCCATGGGCAGGATAACTAGTCATTTATTTAGTCATCGTAGTAATTTATTTATGTCAACAAATAGTATAATTAGTCATTATTAGTATTATTAATCCTCCCTTGGCCAATTTGGTCATATGTCTAAATTGGGAGTCATGTCTAAATCGGGAGTCCATCTAGTCTATTTATAGTTATTAACACCATGGGGTCCACTTGGCCTAATTGGGGAAGATGTTTCAGTTACTAAAGTGTGGGGAACACTAATTGAAGGTCACTACCAGTTATTGCACTTGATTGCATCACTTTAGGAGCCTCCTAGACCAATCCCTACAATTTAGGAGCCACTAGGAGTGCCGAAACCAACCAAGGTTAGTTCAGTTTAGTTGATGACTGGTTAAGCTAAGTTAGGAGTCAGTTACATACAGTTCTAGTCCTCTACATTCAGTTAGAGCTAGGTTTACTTGACTGAAATCAGGAGGGGTGCATTTCTCACCTACCACAGTCAGTTAGCCTTATTCACTCTGAGTTCTCCTCTGTTTTGTACATAGACAGTTCTAGCTGCTTCTTGGACTATCATGTTCTTTCTCTCAACATCTCCATTTTGTTGAGGATTTTTTGCTGTTGAAAATTGCCTCTTGATTCCATGAGTTGCACAAAACTCATTGAATTTATTTGAGGTGAACTCGCCACCATTATTTGATCTTAGAAATTTAATCTTGATATTTCCGTCATTTTCAACAAGTGCTTTGAAGGCCTTAAGAAAGATCATGGGCAGTCTAGCTCAGAGAAATTTAACCAAGGAAAAAAATATTTGTATTGATATTTCAGTGTTGACTAAGGCTAACTGACTTATGGAAGCTTGATATTGTGGCTTGTGGTCCCTATCTTAACCACACGCCTTCATTGACTAAAGAGGAAGTTTCATTCTTTCTTGCCTTTCTAATAACTAGATTTTCTTCCTTTAGAAACAATGCCCTCATTGTTGCCTACTTTTCACACTGACATGCCTTTCTCCCTTTCTAGGAACTATGCCCTCATTTCTTTCCTAAACATTCTTTCTTTTCATTCTGATATTCTTTTCCTGCACTTGGTTCTTTGTGCATTCCTTTTTGTATGGCTGCTTTTGTCATCCTTTCTATCTTTTTATGTCTTTCTTGATCTTTCTTATTTTTTTCCAAGTTTCCAATTAGTGTGACAACCCATTGGGTCCACAAAGCCTCATGTGCCCCCCCTTTTCCACCTATCACATACACTAGGTATAAAAATTAAATGTATTCATAATATAAAATAATTAAAACATGAAAATTTTATCCCAAGTCTAGAAGTTGCATACAAGGATATTTATTATCTATCAACATTAACCCCCTTTTTAATTAATCTAGTTCACCACTAGCAACCATGGGATTCTCAAGGGATATGTTTTTATCCATGGTTTTGTCAAGAAAATGGGGACATTACATTTCCATCACAAAGGAAACAACTTGTTTTATTACCTGGATTCACGAATGGTCCCAACTCCATCTTTGTCTTTCAATCGGTGTTGTCCTTCATGTTGAGTGACCTCAATCCGGGAACCTCATAAGTTTGTACTTTATCTTCCAATGCCTATGCCTATTTCATTCCATATCTGCTTCACAAGATTATTTGTTCTACTTTTTCCTCATGTGCCTAGAACAACTATCACATCTCACAGTAATATTGTTCCAAGCTTCTTGTTGTGGCTTCCATCGTAAATTACCATGACTCTTCCTTCCTAAGAACCTCATGTCAGAACTCCTACTGAGTTATATTGTTATGAATTGAAGGAAGTGTCCAAAAAATCCCACCAAATCCTCAATAACTCCTAAATTGCATTGGGTGCACTTTTTCAAGTGTTGGGCCAACTATTGTGTAACCTATGCTGGTTACCATTCTGTCAAACCCTTTAATAGATTTAGTTGAACCAGTCCTTTGTGTTGGGTGGACTATTGTTGATATCTACTATGGGTTCCAGGTGCAATCATGTTGAGCATACCATGTGTTAGGGGCTCCTTTCTTGGGCACATTTCTACCAACACACCTCCTTGGTGCCACTATCATGGATTTCCTAACACAACTCTCAATTAAATTCAGTTATGGGCCCTCCTATCTTGGAACTCTCTACTACTGGGTGCTCCTCTGCTAAAACAAAATCAATAGGTGTTTTCCACAAAACTCAGTTATGGGCTCTCCTTCACCCCTACATGCACTACTTCTAGGATCTTCACCTCTAGGTGCACTGCTACCAGAACACGCCATTGTCTAAGTACTTTGTTCACCTTTTATGGTTTATGTCATGTTGACACATCACCTCCACTATAGGTGGACTGCTTCTTAGTGCACTCCCCTCCTGGTGTCTCTCTATACCCACTAAAATGGCCCAACACCTGTGTCCAACCTCAATAACCTTCCAATGTCATGGTGAAGATCCCAACTAATTTACTGCTATGATATGACATTTTCACCATAAAAATGGAAAATATATCAACTTCTTAGCTCTCATACTACCTGTCATCATCCTACCAATTTGAACTAAAATCCTAAATTTCATTCCACCCAAATAGGTCGTGCGTCAATGCCTGGAACTTCCCCTATTGGTGGTGCTACCAATATGTTTTGGAAGGTTGACAGACTATGCCTACAAAACAATTCCACTTATTTGTGTTTCATTTATACTTATCCAATTATTTGTTAAGAAATTGCATCAGTTATATGGTTAGACAAATTCATAAGAGGAGACAAGAGCAACAAAGTATGGTGGCACTCCAAACTGGGCATGCCTAAAATATTATATATAAGACTAAAGATTACATGTTGCATTAAAAAATGGGCATGTCTACAAACAACAACCTGGGAGAGATCCCAACAATTAGTCCTCTCTAGGAACCCAAAGAATTTTCCTACTTGGCAAACATGCCTAACTCTGTTGATTTCGTCCTGAGGAAAACCATAGGTATGCTACGTGCACAATCCATTGAAATTACTCGTATCTCAACCCAGTTAGTATTGACTTGGATATGGAACTGTCTTGTCCAATATGTGCCTTTCCTTCCTACTGCCAACTTTTCCTTAGACTGTGATTGAATTTTTATATGCCCAAGTATGCACTAAGTCACCCATTAATTCATTGCACTTTTGTGCATATGTTCCACTTCCTTTTGCTACCTACACCCAACTTGTTCCTCAAACCCAAATTCACTTTGACTTGTGCTCTCTTGGATGATTATCCACACTTTGACGCTTCCTAATGCTTCAATTCCTTGGCGTATTTATACTCATTTATCCACTAAGGAGTGAGACCATTTCTTGGGCCAACTCTACTACTTGGGAACACTTCCACTATAATGTGTGCTAGGAGCCCATTTCTTGAGAACTCTTCTACTCAGGTGCTTCTATAGTTTCCCATTTCCACACATGTCCATGCTAGTGCTTCCTTGATTTTTAGAAGAATTCCTTTGTGGGTTTCCTAGTCCCTTGCTTCTACCATCGGCACCTCGGTATCGACACTTCGACATTGTCATCAAGATGATGATCCTTCCATGAACAACCTGTCGATCTTGAAATTGGAACCTCAGCACTATCCAAATGGTGACAATCAATGAACCTTCCTCCCTTCTAATTTCAATGTCAGATGTCAAAAGTCAGTAAGATGTCTATGTTACTACCAACTTATCCTATCGATATATTTCTTGCCCGAAGTCAATTTTTTATGAAACAAAATTTTCTGGAAATATCTTGGCGAGCTATACAAAATGGTGTGTTCCTTTGCAACAGCTAAATATTTTGGCTTTTGGTCATCAATTTAACCCACAATTTACCAAACATCTATCAGCACTCCCTGTACATTTCTGGTTTTCTTCCCGTAGGTGTGGATTTCGACCCAAGTAGCCCCAGTGTTGCAACCATTTGTTCTCATACCACTTTGTCACATCCCCACCCATCAATCCAGCCAATAGAAAGGGACATGAATGATATACGAGGTGAAAAATTTCTCCCCATGGCCATATTATGAATTTATTAACATTTAAATGTGTTTGCAAACTCATGTTAAGCATACACTACGTAATTAAACTCTATCAAAGCACATCAACCACATGCTTATACCAACATACTCATCACAAACATAACAATAAAACCATGCACAAAAATAAATTCATTTTCATGCTATTTTCCAGAATCTAATTGAACAATTCGTGTTGGTTCAGCTCATTCAATTTCACACAATGAACAGTCATTCATAACACATAGATTTGGCATAATCAGAGGGAACAATAAACACATCTTTTTATCAAAATTTCCCAAGCAACTAGGTGTGGAAGAGAAGTGTTCCACGAAACCATAGGTCTCTGTCCATCTTATATTCTTTCAGCTGATAGACCACCCCCAAGTTGGGCTATGTGTCCACTAAGGAGGAATTGCTCAGTCTCACTCATAGCCATACATACAAATACTTATGCTAATCTAGCACAAAGACGAGTATGTCAAGCAAGTAGGGAGGAAGCAAAGGACATAGCTAAGACAATGAGCTTAACCATAGAGATACATGCATCTCATTTTGGATTTAGATAGTCTTATAACCCACATTACCTGCCACACCCAACACAAGGAAGGTCCCCTTCTCTACTACATAGTCCCTCAGGTTCCCCTTCCCTCTAGTGCTCTTTAGGGTGGGAGTATAAAGTCCAAAACTACTAAGCCCATAGATATTGTTTCCTTCATTGGGTTTATCAATCAATTCCGACCTCTGATCTCACTCCCACTTCAATCCACTATTGGATTTTTTCAAATTCTAGCCACGTGACTGTCAATCACGAAATTCCACTTTTAGGCTTTTAAATCTGGGTCTTCCTATGTATTTTTGGACTTTTGGCACTCCCAAGTTGTCCCCAGGGTTTATATCTATGGATTCTCCATTGGATTTCACTTCTCACTTGAATTTATGGTTATTTTTGGCACTTCAAAGTGTGGGTTCTTCCTATGTTTTGATTTCTATTTTTTCCACAGTTGGGAATGCATAACCTACTTAGAATTACAGTTTGGTTGTTCAAAAACTGAATGTGGATGATATAAAACGAATTCCCATGAGGATAAATGACTTATGGGTCAAGTAAACTATTCCCATACTCATATATATGAATTTTTGAGTTTTTCCGATGCTCCATTAATTCATGAGTTGATTTCTCAATTATCATCTTACAACATAAAAAAATGTCAGTGCAACTAGTCAATATAGGTTCTCAAATGACATTTGGAAAAAAATTGTTCAATCCCACAATGTCTTACCTCTCCCTAGTGGATACACACAACCCCTATTTTTAGTTGCTTCCATAACCAACTCTTGGTATTATATTTGCATTAAAAATATTTACATGTTTCTACAAATTTTCATGGCTAACAAAATATAAAATAATTGCCTTTTTAAAACTGAAGGATTCACTAACATGTCCTTGGCCTTGATCTCCATGGTAGGATTTAATACATCGTGTATACACAATATTTACATTTAAATCCAATGCATTCTAAGGGTCAGGATGGGGGTATTACAATGGTAGCCTAAGTGAAGGATTTTTCACCATGCAATTTGTCCAAGAGATCATCAATGACATGAATAGGGAATTTATCTTATATGGTTAATTTGTTGAGAGTTCAAAAATTGGGTCACGTGTGCTAATATACTTATTTTTCTAGGACCATAACCACTAGAAAATAATAAAGGTTTATGCTAATATGAATGACACATGCCTCCAATCATTCTTGAATGATTTTTTCAATGTCATACTTCTAGGAAAAAGGGTGACGATAAGGGAAGACATTTTGGAGTTGACTTCCTAGGATTAGAAGAATAATATAGTCATCTTCCCCATGTGATGAAGGTAAGTCATTTGGTTCCTCAAAAACATGCTGATACTGGGATAGAACCTATTTCATGTTAGGGTGAATATCTGGTGTAGGAATTTCCATGATTTGGATTGCATGGAACTGAGCAATGACACCTAAGTGGCCTTCCTTTAATAATTTCTCAAAACAATGGGATGAGATAATTTCAAGAGAACTAGGTGTAATTATATGGAGGTGATGTATGTTCCCATCCCAAGTAAATATGAAATCGAGTACCTTAAAATCCATGATGACAGGTCCCAAAATCCAATCCATGAGACCCCCAAAACCATATTGCAACCACCCATATAAATGGCAAAAAAATGTTCTTTGAGATGATAGTCCACATTTCATCATACCATCATTGGATAACATAGTTTGAAGATTGGATATGGGGCATATATACCAATGGGTTTCTTCATCCACTCACCGATGAAAGAAAATATGGGTGACACCACTATCAATTCACACTATGTATTTTTGGTTCTTGATGTAGCAAATCACGTTCAATTTATGGGTGTGGAGAATAATGATAAATCATGAAGTGAAATTTGGGGTTGTGCCCTAGTAATTGGATATCAGGAGTATATTCAATCCATAGTATCATCCACTTCTAGTTCAAGTGGAGATTCCATGGTATTGTCTTCAAGGGCATTTTGCAAGGCTTACTTGATTTGGAATAGCTTCCTCTCTTATCATTTATGCTCTTTTACATATTTTACATCATACTTATAGCAAAGTCCCAATCATTTTCATTCATCCATGTAATCTAGGGTCAATTTGTGGATTCTTAAAGGCGAGGTAGAATAATTTCTAGAAGTAGGATCCATGGGAAATCCTATATGGGTGGGAAAGGAAAGGAATTTGGGTTGGGAATTGATCACCAACTCAGCTTCCCTAGCCGTATTACAATATTCCAACTAATTTGAGGAGTATTGCATAATGGAATGGGAAGAAATTGCTTCTCTAAGTCCACTGATGAAACATTCCTGCAAAAAAAAAAGAATCAAAGATACCTTCTATGTATATTTCCAATTTATCAAATGTTGTAATATAATCCAAAACATTACCAGTTTGGTGCAATTTGGTCAACCTACCTAAGTAGTCAGTGTCTCAGTTAAAATGCTTAGGAAGGATATTAACAAATTGGTACCAATGGAAATTACATTAATAATATTCCTAGTATCATTGCCACCATTTCCAAGGTTCAAAATCTAGATATTAAACCCCAACTTTCAACTTCTGAAGATCATCTTTAATGCCACGTAGAGAAAAATAATTTTCCATGTGGGTAACTAATATTGAGGGATTAATCCATCAAATTTTCACATATGAATATTCATAAAGGCCCATTTCCATTAATTTTTATCCTCAAACGAGTGATGGTTTTTCAGGAATAGATTGTGAGAGCCCTAGTATTTAGTGACCAAAAATTCACGAGCTAGAGTATTGAATGGTTGATTCCAACATGTTGGGTAATATTAGTCAATAAATGGTCATGGTTGGTTAAGGTGTTGGTGTTTTAATTCACTTTCATGTTGATCGTGTTGAATTTATGATTCATTGACATGAGTAATGATAAAAAGGATTAAACATCGGGGAGTATATTTGGATGGGAAGAATTCTATTGGATGTATTTTGGTTGGAATCCTCCATGTGGTACTGGTTTCAAGTGTATTCCATGGAAGATGAAAAGTATGAACATCAAAGAATAATGGTTGAGACCACGAAAAAAGGGTTGTGAGATATATATATATATATATATATATATATATATATATATATATAAATGATAAGAATTATGTGAGTCTTTTGAGATAAGTCACAAAGAAGGGCTACTAAGACCACCCAAAAAAGTTTGTTAGAGATATTTATCAAAAAAATCAGCACAAAATAAGGATTATTTTGTGGTAGGTCACAAATAATGGTTTCCAAGACCCCCAAACTTTTTTACACTTATAGGGGTAATTATTCTTATCGAATATTGTTGTGCTAACAAAATTCCCAAATTTCTACTAGATGCCAAGATGTAGAAATTTTGCTTGGTCATCCACATAGAATCACATTTCTTTACCAACTTCTCTAATAGAGTGAAGAACTTTTACTATTGGTTTGTAGGGATAAGGGTGTTTTAAGGTACTGTAGTTAAGGTATCGTTAAGTGATATAGTTCTCTAATATACGTGTGGGGTCCAACAATAGTAATTGAACCCATATATTGTTGGGATTAATTAAGCCTCCCTTTTCCCACTTAGTCTATTTGTCCATTTTCCTAGCTTAGGAGGTCTTCATCACTTCATTAGTGCATGAGGGACACACCTAGGGGCCACATACCACTTATTTTGCATCTTTGCATGAGTTTAGGAGTATCAACGACCAATCCCTATAATTTAGGAACCCACTCTGAGTTCCACCAACAGACTCTTTTAATTGACTTTGGTAGGTATTCAGTTATGTTCAATTATGCTCTGATTACCATGAATTAGTTCACTCTTACTCATCCTAGCACCATATTTCATGATTTAAGGGAGCGTGGGTACCTTTGTTCACCTACCATCTTTATTTAATAGATTGTAGATTGAATTAGTGACCCAGAGTTGCATTAGTGATTTCTAGTGGTGATTTTTCCCACACTGAGTTAGCATTGGAGTTAGTTTGAGTTGGTGAATTCGAATCCTATCCAAGGAATTCGAATTCTCTCTATTATATGACTATTGTATTACAAAGACATTAATGATAATCAATGTAATGATATTCTCACCATTTTTTTCCTCATGTGTGTGTGTAATTTATTCCATGAATCTATTGATCAATTTACATTGAATTGTTAATTATTTTGCAGCCTTTTTTCAAATTTCTTTTAGTTAGTCCTACGGATCCATGCTTCACTAAAATTAACATGGTATCATAGCAGGTGTTCAGACCAATAACAAACCTCAGAAACTTCCATTGATGCACCATAAGCAATTGGGTTCGACATGAATCCTGGAATTATTTCGTTGTGCCCTATGGATTCTATCCAGAGAAGTCCATCCAGGTGTGATGCACCCAGATAAAGTTCACATGTCCAAGTGGAGAGTGTTTGATCTAGTTTTATAGTGAATTAAAGGTTTTGTGGTATTTTTGGAGTTACATTCAAATATTTCTTGAAGAATTTGTTGTTCTAGAAGCTATGAAATGGAGAATTTAGTATCTATGACTCCCAAAATCCTTACACCCTTCAATTACCTTGATTGGAGGGAATATATGTAGAATGTCTTGCTCAACAATGGTATGTACAGGGTCACCATGGGAAGAGAGGTAAAAACCTGACAGTATCTTGAAAAATCCAAGTATCTGAATAAGATTTATGAATCTTTTGGCTTCATGTGCATCCACATATCCAGGGATATATTTATCCATATTGATGGACTGAAGACTCCAAAAGAAGTATGGGATACAATCGAATCCTTTTTTGGAAAATAGGATGATATGAGGGGACATATCCCAGAGAATGAGATGGTAGCACTACATCATAGTAACTTCAAATTAATAAATAAATTCTTCACTAAATTCAAATCTCTTGTCATGCAATTCAAGCAATGTGGGGTTGAGAAGAAGGATGAGCAACTGATGCTCTCTATTATGAGAAAATTGAGATTAGAATTATCAGTTTTTGTGTCTACTTTCCATTCTAGGAGATTGACAACTCCAAATTTTCCAATTCCATCCTTGGATGCCTTCACAGAGTCACTAATCTAGGAACACGATAAGCTACTTCAAATGGGATCTCTCAAAGCCTTCAAGTATCAGGTTCTCCTAGCTGGAGAGACTAAGAATGAAAAATCAAAGGGGAAGCAAAGAGGGAAACATAAGAATAAGACTAATTGAAATCCAAAGTATAAGTGAAATACTTCAAACAAAGCCTCTGGTTCCAAGAAAGACAAGCACAATAAGTTTGACAAAGCCAAGTGGTCTTATTGCAAGAGATGATTTCATCCAGAGAACCAATGTATAAAGAATACCATTGACTAGATGTCTAAGATCCTTGATCAGAACAAAATTTCCCTTCCTGAAGGTGCAAAGAAGTATGATGCTAGTAACAAGATAGAATAACATTAGAGGTACCATGCTTTGAAGGAAGGATCCACTTAGTGAAAGGCCTATCTCATTGATTCTGGAGCTTCCAACCACATGGTTTCCTCCAAATAATAGTTCACCTCTCTAGATCCTTCTGGAGGACCAAGAATTTATATGGGAGATGATTTAATAATCCCAGCTGTCAGGAAAGATTCCATTAAAATTGAGCATAGAGAGTTCTAGAATATGTTATGTGTTCTGTCCATGGAAGCAAACCTATTATCTGTGTACCAGATGACACATATTGTCTCTCTCATGAGAGTCACATTTGATCCTAACATAGTGGATATTTTATAAGTCTCTACTAGACATATGATAACGAAAGGAGTTGCTATTCACGCTTTCAAGGAATATGAGTTTTTTCACTTTCTTCCTAATTCATATCCTAGTGCCTTATTAACTCATGGCAATAAGAAAAGAAAGATGTGGCATGAAATATTTGGCCACTTGAACTTCAAGAATCTCCAACTATTGCACAATGAAAATATGGTTGAGGGATTTCCTCTCACTAAATCCTCTAAAGGAGTGTGCACTGGTTGCTTGGTAGGGAAGCATCCAGAGAAAATGCATGAGGTTAGGAAGGAAAGAAGAGCTACCTCCACATTATATATAAGGATTTCACTACTTAACCGACCATTTGCACCGATCGGATGACCTGGCTCACATGAGCGGTCACATCCAACGTTGCCGGTCGTCCGATCGGTGCAAATGGTGGGTTAAGTAGGTTACGCCTATATATAATTCATAGTGATGTCTTCGAATTTATTCATACAACATCCATGAATGGGTCTAGATATTTATGTACCTTCATAGATGACTGTTCAAGGTATTGTTGGGTATACTTTCTGAAGAAGAATTTTGAGGTAGTTGCTACCTTCAAAATATTCAAAGCCTTGGCTGAGAACACTCTTGGAAAGAAGATAAAAGCACTTAGATTTGATAATGGTGGTGAGTATTTAAAAATATAATTTAAGCATATTTGTGCATCAGCACAAATTCAAATGCAACACTCAGTCCCATACACACCACAACAAAACGATGTATCTAAGAGGAAGAACATATCCTTGAAAGAGATGCTACATGCCTTCTAGAAGCAAGAAGTATTCCTCCATATCTATAGGATGAGAAAGTCAACTGTGCTACATATATACATAATAGAGTGCTCCACAATTCAGTAATTGGAGATACTCCTTTTGAATCTTTGATGGGGCATAATCCCAATGTCTCACATTTGATATTTTTTGGCTCCAAAGCATGGGACATAATTCCCACTGACAAGAGAAAATCCTACCAGGACCATAGTAGAAAATGCATACTTCTGGGATATGCATATGGTGATAATTCATACAAGTTGATGGACCTTGCAACCAAAAATTCCTTCATAGAGAATAGTGTGCAATTTGAAGAAGATCAGGTGCATGATCTACAATCAGCCGAAGAAGAAGAAGGTATAATTTCTCATTCATTTCCATCTGCAAATAATGATGTATTGTATAATGTTTTAGATTCATAATATGAGGACCAATATAAGCATAACCTTGATATTGATATTTAACATCAAGAAGATGTGGATCTAGATCCAACACGTACTCCCAATAAGAGGCCTAAATAGGTTCAAAATCTCATTGAATCAGTTGGGAATAGTGTTGCAGATCCAGATGATAAAAGAAGGACGAGGTACCAGTATCAGGATGAGCATGTTGCACTCTCCCATTCAGATCCACTTCTTCCAGATAGGTGTTTCATGATGATGGGATCAGATCCTGAGTCATTCAAAGAATATTTCCATGATCCAATATGGAAGGAAGCTACGGATGATGAGTTTCGTTCACTATAGGACAATCAAACCTGGGAGCTTGTCACTTTTCCTCCTAGGAGAAAGTTAGTTCAATGCAAATTGATCTACAAGACCAAGCTAGAAATTGATGGAACCACAACCAAGTACAAGGCTCGGTTGGTGGAAAAGGGGTACTCACAAGTCCATGGGATGTACTACAATGAGACATTTGATCCTATAGCTAGAATGGACTACATAACACTAGTTTTGGCCATTTCAACTTCAAACAGGTGGTAGGTACATCACATGGATGTGAAGAGTTCCTCCATGGTGACCTGGAAGATGAGATCTATATGAGACAACCTAAGGGGAACATTGAATATTATCCTTAGCCTGTAAATTGAGGAAATCTCTCTATGGCCTCAAGCGAACCCCAAGGGTATGGTATGCCAATATAGATGCCTTCCTTATGTCATGAAACTTTAAGAGATGCATATCTAATTGCAATGTCTACATGCAACAGAAAGGGGGATTCCTATTGTTGATTGTTCTATATGTGGACGACTTGCTTATTACTAGTACTGATGTTGATGTATTGAGAGGCATCAAGTCATCTTTGAGTGAAGAAATATCCATGATTGATATAGGCCTATTAAGGCATTTCATTGGTCTTGAAGTAAATAAAAAGTACTAGGGAATCATGATTACACAATCTAGATACATTGGAGACTTACTCAAAATATTTCACATGACAGATTCTAAAGAATCACTCTTCCCCTTCCTATCTGGTATTAGGTTGGAATAAGGTGGTTCCACACCACTGGTTGATATTACACTCTACAGACAACTTATTGGAAGCCTAATGTACCTCACCCATTCGAGGCTATATTTGTCATATGTTGTGAGTGCTACTTCCTTATACATGCAAGAGACACATGAACTGCATGAGAAAGAAACAAAGTGCCTCTTGCAGTATGTACTAGGTACGAGGGATTTTGGGATCCATTATTAAGCTGATGCACAACTAGATCTGATTGGTTATACTAATTCAGACTGGGCTGGTGATAGTACTAACAGGAAACCTACATCATGTTTTGTGTTCATGTTGGGATCTAAACCAACCTGTTGGTCAAGAAAGAAGCAAGCAGCTCTTGCTCTCTCTGTAGTTGAAGCAGAGTGTTGGGGGGCTATGAATGCATCTATTTAGACAATTTGGTTCCATAGGATTCTAATAGAGATTGGAATTCACAATGATCCATCAATAGATATCCATTGTGACAATCAGAGTATTGTATTACTTCCCTACATATGAGTACATTGCATATATATTTACCAAGTCCTTCACTGAAAATGGATTTTCCTATCCCATATCTCTTTTTCGTGTAAATGCTTGACTCATCTATTGTTCCTAATTTACCTGCTTATTTTGAGGGGGAGTTTTCCCATGATGTTTTCCCCATTTCCTTGTTTGTTAAGCTATTATTTTTATTCATTTAGATTTTATGAAAGACCTTTGGCCTAGTTTCTAGGGCCCAAGTTGTCCAAATTTAGGATCAAAGGGGGGTGTTAGGATTAAATAATCCTCCCTTTTCCCACTTAGTCTATTTTCCCATTTTTCTTGCTTAGGAGGTCTTCATCACTTTGCTAGTGCATAGGGGACACACCTAGGGGTCACCTACCACTTAATGTGCCTCTTTGAATGAGTTTAGGAGTCCCAGGGACCAATCCCTATAATTTAAGAACCCACTCTGAGTGCCACCAGTAGTCTCCTTGAGATGACCTTGGTAGGTATTCAGTTATGTTCAGTTATGTTCTGATTACCATAATTTAGTTCACTCTCAATAATCACAGTGTTAGTTTGAATGATTGAATGGAGTGTGGGAACCTTTGTTCACCTACCCTCTTCAATTAACTGATTATAGACTAAATGAGTGATCTAGAGTTGCATTAGTGAGCTCTAGTGGTTATTTTCCCCACACTGAGTTAGCAACAGAGTCAATTGGAGTTGGTGAATTCAAATCCTATACAAGGCATTTGAATTCTCTCTATTGTATGACTATTGTATTACATATACTTTAAATATAATAAATGTAATTATATTCTAACAATTGTTTTGCCTCATGTTTGCGTAATTTCTACCATGAATCTATTGATCTGTTTACATTGAATTGTTAATTCTTATGCAGCCTTTTTTTCATATTGCTTTCATTCAAGCCTAAGGATCCATGCTTTGCTAAAATTAACATCTCTTAAGGAAATCACTAAGAAGGTTGAAACATGCCCTTAGTTGTACTACCCAACTACCCAAGTACATGAGAGTATATTTTAGAGTGTTGTACTTAGTTCCACTATAGAAATAAGATAGTTGATTGGATTATCTATAAATGTTTTCAGTTGACCTAGGGAACTTCTGATATACCCAACAACATGTGGAAGTGAGATTCCATGTGCATGTGTTTTCATATGTGGTACTTCTTTTACAAACAATATTTATAATGGTGTCCAATAGTTGCACCAATAAGAGGTACAACATGACTAAGTACCAACTGTATTCATTATGTGTAGTCTTCCCTAACCACATTTTTACCAATAAAAAGACAGATCTCTATGGGTTTTTAAATATGTCGAAACACATCTATAGAATTCAAAAAAATCTGTAAAATATTGGATTTGCGCTAGCTTAAGAAGGTGTCTATGATAACACATGTCGTGTTATTTATCCCTAAAAATTAAAACAACACAATATATACATAAGTTAATATGCAATAAGCTAGAATTTATAAAGAAAAACAATAAACACCAGATACTATAAATAGAAATATGATTGGAAATAAGATTTATATTATGAAAATAACTTCAAGAAGAAACGTACACAAGCCTCTTGAGGTAGGGAGACCTTTCACTTGAGCATATCTCCATTACAATAATTCTCAACCCAACCCTTCATAGCCTTGTAAATTTTTAAATAAGTTTCCTAGATCCAAAAACCTAACTACTTTACATGGTCAAATAATTAACAAGTACCAACTTTCTAGTGGGTCTTAATTAATAAAGAGACCCTTTTTACATTGATTGTTTACCACTAACTTACTTGGCCTTATTTCAAAGAGATGGTTGCATGCAATGTATGACTAATACTAAAGCAAGGTGGGTTAGTGTAGGACCATAACGTGGAGAATGTCTTGTTCGGGGGTGTCTACTTGTTGTATGGCCTTGAATTGAGCAATAATAATTGAGTGGACTTTCTTCAAAAGATTATTCATACAATGTAGGAGGTTTATTTGAAGGGAAACTAAGGTGGGCCCCTTGAAGTTATGTATTTTTACATCTCTAGTGAAGCTCATGTATAGATCCTTGAAATCCATAGTTATAGGAACCAACGTTTTTAGTCATTATTCCCATTGCTCTACATCACAATGAACCATTTCAATAGAAAAAATGTGATTATTAAGATGGTACTCACATATTTGGAATTGCACATTTTCACATCAACCCCCAAATTTCATCATTATTCCATTTTCTCTCATAATTTGAAATTTTGGTATAGGATGGACATAGAAATGGGTTTCTGTAATGTCCCCTGGGGATATCAATGGGTCTAAGAGACATATCATTATATATCTAAGGATAATTAAATAATTTTAGCACAACGACTTAGTTAAAAAAATATTAAAATTCATTTTTCAAGATTTAATCGTGACAAAGTCCCTTTAATTACCAATAAATTAAAATAAATTCAATAATTATTCCAACGTCTGATCCAAGGGCTAGGAATGATTACTAACACCTTCTATAAACATAACATCACATATCCATTCCAATCCAATTTAGACATAAATTCCACCTCTAAAGGCCATTTACTCTTAATCATGATTAACTAGTAATTAGTGTTCTGATTGCGATACTTAACGACACTTAGCGCACAATTGGTGGTACTTATTATAATTTCCTTTCTTTATGAATTAAATACTGTTTATAAAGTCCAATGGCTAATTAAAACCTAATAACATGTAAATCAAGACTAATTACCATTTTCCAATTAATTAAACATAATAATTATGAAAATGATTACACAAGAACTAGTTAACTAGTCGTTCAATACTAACAACTAGTCATGGGGGGCGTCACTTAGGGACCAATATGATATCATGTTAGTTCATATTGGGGGGTGAAAAAAAAAAACCCAATATATTGGTGCTATATTAAGGGTAAAAGGTTTTTTTTTATTTAGTATATAAATATCCAATATCATGAGGCATATTTTATTACAAATGTTTGGCCGTGCCTATGCCATATGACTACGTGAAGCTGCATGTGTGCTGCATAGAATTTTTTTCCATAGTTTTTCTAGATTTGGTCATGGGTTTGTGGTGGGTTTGCAGTGTTGGAGGAGGGTGGTTTCTATGGTGCATAGCCATGTTGGAGGAGGGCGGTTTCTTTGGTGAATAGTATTTTTTTACACCGTTTTTCTGGATTTTGTGGTGGGTTTGCAGTGTTTTTCTGGGTTTTGTGGTGGGTTTGCAGTGTTGGAGGAGGGAAGTTTCTCTAGTGCATAGCAGTGTTGGAGGAGGAAGGATTCTCTAGTGCATAGCATTTTTTTCCCTCTTAGAGGAGGATCCCTTTAGAAGCAGTCGACCACAATAGCAATAGAATCAAGGAGAACCAATTCAAATTCAGTCACTTCTCGCACTAGCAAGGCAATGGATCAATGAAGGAAAACCAGGCCAAGCCTTGCAACTTGTAAGCCATCTTCACTCCATTTTTCTTTTCAACTGTTCATAAAATCAATCAAAACCCAATTTAAATTTCCCCATTTTTCTTTCGGATGTCATGTATCATCTGCTGAAGTAAATACTATTTAGGAGGTTTTTTTGTATTGTGTCATCTCAATTTGAATAAACAAATCAGTTGGCAATGGTTTACTTTAGAAATATTTTTTGATTCATGTCCTGTTCAGCTATGGAGAGACAGTAGAATGACGATGTAATTTGGGTTTTATTAGGCTAGGGCTATTGGAGGATTGAAATCATCTTACTAGCCTTTGAATTATTCTTTGAATTGCTTAATTTGGAACCCCAAAAGATAATCTACTATTAACATTCCTTAACTTGAGAAATAATAAATTTTTGTGTGTCTTTACAGTGGCTCTGTGTCAAACTCTTACAGTGATTATGTAGGAAGTCATTGGATTTAGGGCCATTTCCATAGTTACGATACTCGCTGCTTGCTATACTACTACTAATCAAGTATTGTACAATCAATAGTCGGGCTCTTGAATCCCAAGTATTGGCTAGTACTCATCGATTATGTTGAGTATCCCAAGTCAATACTTACAGTACTCACAAGCACTTTTTCCTGCAATAGAAATGCAATTATTTGTATCTTTCTGTCCTGCCAAGTATGCTGAGTACAAGTATGTGGAGGAATACAATTTTGTTAAAAGAAAATACGTGAATTCTAGAAATGTCAAAGGATTTTGTATTTTCTAGATGCAATAAATTCCATCCTCTGCAAGTATAGAGAAGTAATTTACAATCTCAACTTTTACCTTTTACAAAATTTTGCGCACAGGGTTCTTAATTTTCACATATAGGCGTTGGTACTAGGAATTTTACCTGTACATAGTATTAATGTGTTGAGTATTATTACACAAGTCCAAACCTTGATATTGCAATAGTAGATGCAAGAAAAGTGCACATGTATAGATCTTCATATTGGGATAATAGTTTAACTTGTACTGACAAATTGCAAATGCTTGCAACTATATGATGTTTATGGTAAACCATGCCATTCTCTGAGGACATAAATGCAAAATCAAGGAGAAGAGAGATTCATAAATAAATCACTTAATTACACTTTATTAATCCACCTCTAATTGTATGAGAACCCAGAGACCTTGTAAAATGGCATTGGCGCTTATAAACACATTTCTAGCCTTGAATAAGTTATGAATTGGCAGGCATGAATGTTCAATTTCTATAATTAATACACATGTCCCTTAACAGTATATTTGAGCATGAATTCATCATGTTTTGATATTGTATGACATTTGTGAGATTTTTTCTTTTTATCAAAAAAAATATTTGTATTGATATTTCAGAGATTGAAATCAAATATACCTTGGCTGTCCATAAATATTCCGAATATAAACAGTTCAGAGTACTACAACAACATCTTCTTCCTTTCCTATTCTATGATGTTTACGGTCCTCCTTGAGACATTGCATCTTTTATTTCTATATTATACAAAAAAATTATAAAGTCCTAAACAATTCTTGATTAACTCCAATGGCCCTAGACTATGGAACCAAAACTTACTGAGTACCACATAATTTAATATAGAGCAGTTTTAGTAACAAATTGGTGAGTGCCTCCCCTGGACACTTGTTCAGTAAGGGTAGCTCTGCTGAATAAAGAAGTGAATTAAAGTTTAGGCTTGGATTGTTGAGAATCCATTTTTTAAGAATGTCACTATAATACTATTTCATGTGGATGGTCACACAACTAATATAAGACTTACACTTGTCTAAGCTTGTTTGCTTTTTCTAAATGCAACTCTGTAGATAGTGACACACCATCCAATTTCATTGCTATAGTACCGTTTATCTTGACCTTAAATTTTAATGAACCTGTCACCTTTTCTAATGAAGGTTCAGCACCATATTTTATAGTGGAAACTTGCTCATGCTTGTGAACAGACAACTGCTTAGGTAATTTCCCTTGGTTAAATTTCTCTGAGCTAGACTACCCATGATATTTCTTAAGGCCTTTGCTATTTTTCTTTGTTGGGGTTGTAGAAGATTTATTCACCCTGATTCCATTTGACTTGTATTCATACTGCTCAGCCTCACCCTTTTGTGCAACATAATCCTTGATAGGAGGTGTGCTGATTGAATTGAATTTCCTCGAAGATAAATTTGAAACATCTTGCTTCTTTGGAGAAGGCAGCACTGGCGCAGTCATGCTCTGTAGCTTTTGTTCTTCCATTTTTGGATCAGCCAATGATTCAGTAGACATTTTAGCATGTGCACTCCTCTCATCCTTATCTCCAATATTCCATTTATCCATGTGCTTAGAGGACATTGAATCTTCAAACCATGGATCCATCTGCTTCTCCTCTACCCATTTAGTAGGTTCTAAAGAAAACCTTATAAAGGAATGATATGAATCTGAAGACACCATAGGTTTCTTACTACCTCCTGTTTTGGTTGCTTATTTTTGGATCAATGTGTCTACTTTGACACATTCCTCAATTCCCTTAACTAACTTCTTGTCATTATCAAAGCATTTAGTATAATATTTTTCATCTGCAGAAATCTTGTATGCATCATCCTATCCAGCCACACCAGTTTCCACTGGCTCCACTAAAGTAGTTGCAGCTTCTACAACACATGTAGACATAGCTTCCTGAACATATCATCCTTCAAATTTTTTTTACAGTTTGGAACCTGAATGTTCTCTCCAGTGTTTCCATGTTTAAAAGATTCAAAATTGCTGACAATATTATCTATCGCTGATTTTCTATGATCTAAGAACTCACTTTCAGGCACTAATCGAGAAACTCTAATTTATTTTTCCATGCTTTTCCTTTTCTGACCAAACTGCTTTTCACTCATGGTATGCTCTGAATTAATGCATGTATCTAGTGATTGCATCCTAATTTATTCAATATAAGAAGAAAAATTCAAAATAGTGTCTCATCATTATGAATATTGATTTCACTCTCTAATGACCTTTTAAAGTCTCTCTTCGTTTTTAATCACCTCTCACAAAGGGGTTTCTAAACCTACCATTGTCCTGGTATGTTAAAAACATATTTGATACAACACTAATAGGGCTTGTTCTAAACATATCATTGTCCTGCTCTGTTAAAAACATATTTGAGAGAACACTAATAGGGTCGATAACGCTGACTGCTCCCACTACTAGAATTCCTTCCACCACCTTGCCTACTATTGCCTGAACCAGTTCTACTTGATCTATATGATGAAGACCCTCCTTCGTAAGAAGAAAACCATTCTGCTATGTATGGGGCAGATCCTCCTACCCCATTCCTTGGCTATTGCCTAATCAACAAAGAGAAATAAATTTCAACAAACAATGTTTGTCTGTAAGACAAAGGAAAACATGAAATAAGTAAGTACTTACAATACATATCCAACACACCCATCCGGAAGTATCATGGGTACCATCGTCATTCCTTCAAGTTTCGGGCCTCTTCCATAGATGACAGGCTGAAATACCATATGAAAAAGCTTAGAAAAAAGAATATTTGAGATTAAATCTACCATAGATAACAGGCTGAAAAACCTTATGAGAAAGTTCACATGGAAGGTTATAAATATAATTATAAAATCTTGTAAAATACAATAGAAATAAAGACCAAAATAATTATAAATCTCTTGCAAGTGTAATCATGCAGAATCAGAACACAAATACTACGTTTTACCTGAGTATAGCCCATGGAGCCAAAACCATACATGTTTGGATTGTAACCATACCCAGCTTGAGGATGAAAATTTGAAAACAGAGGCCTCTGAAAAGAGGTAGGGTTTGCCATAGCTTGGGGCTTCTTATCACTCAAAGGTCTTGCTAAAGATACTGACAGATCCTGATCTAGAAATAAAAAAAGCTTACATATCTTAACATATTTTACTAATCAAAAGTATGAAGAACGAGGCAGAATTTCAAGAAACAATTGTCCTCGTTGCTTTTTTTTTTCTTTTTACCTTCAAGAACATATTTCTCTGTTTTTTCAATAGTTTTTATGGCACTACAGGAATGGTTAGCATAAAATCCAAAATCACGCTTTGGCTGCCCAGGATTTTGTTCCAATAAGATGACTTTAGCATAGCAGTATCAACAGTTTTTACTTTTTGGGGTAGCTTTTTGGTACTATATGGAGTGTTTCCTTGTGTCATTCAAGACTAAGATTTGATGCCTTGAGTTGACAGTTTATTAATCATATTTTGCAAAATATATATGTTTATCTAGAGATGCATTTTAGAGACTCTTAAACTTGTCAAACTCATTGTTCTGGAAGTAATAATAGATCTTTTTTGTCTCCTCTATGATCCTTTACTTCTGGAATTCTCAATATAGCATATATTCTAATTTATACTCTGATTTTGCTGAAATATCTTCTCTTTGTAGTATTTTGACTGTTGAAATTAGGATGTTAAAAATATTTCTTTCTTTCAATAGATTATGATTTTAACATAATTTCTTGCAAGTCTTTACAGGTTTCCCTAAACTCTAATGTATCTTGGGAAAAGCCTATGAAATATTTTTTAAACATTCTAAAACTCTATTGGAAATTTAATATTATTTAAGTCAGTTCCAAATGTTTGGTTTGAAAAGCAGTCATATCCATATTCATGCTTGAATATCGACAATACTATGGTTGAGACAGGGCCTCACCACAATAATGGACACAACATGACACAATAATGACCCCAGTGAGCTTGAAGCCCTAATCATGTGGAGTTGGTTGCGTTTGACAGGACCCTAGTTAAAGTGGAATTTACCATGATAATGTCATGTTAGAGTTCATAGCTACCCAAGGATGAATATTTACAGTACATATTGATTGTCTTCTGAAGTATTCTTAGAAGAGAAAATTTAGGGCTAATATTTTCTATTTGCCTAATTTTTCTAATGTTCTTAATATGAAAAATAAACTAAATCCATAGGCCTATTTCCACAGATTTGTCAAATAAATAAATAGTTCAAAACTTAAAAATATTTGTATAGCTCCTTGAAATTTTCTCGAATTCCTGGCCATATTATTGTTATATTTTTGTTTCCATTAAATCGAGGCTTTAGAGAGATCCATTTCTTTAACCTGATTTTGACAGAAATTATTGTATTTTGCAATATTTTATTGATAAAAAACTACTTACAAACATTGGCATATGCAATCCTCTCATCCTTATCTCCAATCTTCCATTTATCCATATGCTTAGAGGACATTGAATCTTCAAACCATGGATCCATCTGCTTCTCCTCTACCCATTTAGCAAGTTCTAAAGAAAACCTTATAAAGGATTGATATGAATATGAATACACCACAGGTTTCTTACTACCTCCTATTTCTATTGCTTCTTTTTGAATCAATGTGTCTACTTTGACACATTCCTCATTTCCCTTAGTTGACTTCTTCTCATTATCAAAGCATTTAGTATAAGATTTTTCATATGCAGAAATCTTGTATGCATCATCCTGTCTAGTCACACCTGTTTCCAATGGCTCCACTAAAGCAGTTGCAACCTCTGCAACACATGAAAACATAGCTTCCTGAGCCCGATGACATCATTTAGAGGGGGGCATGGAAACTTCATCACTTGGTAGGCTACTTCACAAATGATATTTACCATCCTTTGGTGGAAAACACATTCAAAATTAGTTTATGTGTGAGGTCTTGTTGGTAATCAAATCCTTATATATGATTGAACAAATTTCCAAAGCCTTGGATACTATTATTTGTGTGCATCATTGAGCAAGTTCTAGTATACATAATAATGGTTGAAAAATATACAGAAAAATTAATAATTTAGATAGAGTCGATGGGAATGAGCAGACTCAAGGAAGGATCCACACCTTTTGAATTAAACAACATATCAAATCTTGGAGTATATCTCCAACACTTCTTTCTTTGTGAATTTGATAGGGTTTATGTGGTTTGAGCATCCTTTGTTCTCTTAGAATTGATAGCTTATACATCCTACAAGGACCATGAGTGGCCATTTGCATGTCATAATGCTATTGGGTGACTTTTAAAAACATCCCTTGGTCTTGAGGATGGGTCATTTGATGTTTTCAAGGAAACTTTCATCGATAGAAGAACTGTATGTTGGTTGTGAGCATGGTTACACTGGAGTTCTTGTTAAAGTTTGTACCAAAGGTATCCCACAAGGCATTGAACTACATACTAATGAAATTATTGTGGATATTTCTATTGATAAGTATTCCAATTTTTGTGACAAGGTTAGAAAGCACACACTTCTCTAGATTTTTCTCAGGGCCATCATAATGCTTGGGTTATGGAATTCTATAGGCCACACAACATAATTTTCCAAGTACCCTAGTCCCAACAAAAGGATTTTTTTTTTTTCATTTCAATAAGAGTCATTGTCCTTCTATCTGAGAAAATATATCAGAGTTTCCCATCGGGAACAATTGAGGTAAAAAAATCTGTATTCTGTATGTTATAGTGCATAAATAGTGGATATTATCAATGATTTAGGCCTTAGGTTGGCAGGACAGTGAGTTATGTTAATGGCCACATAGTTTGGATGGAAGTTAATTTACTGGAAAACATTTAACCCAAGCAGAGTGGAGATTTCAACAGTGCATATAATGAATGAAAACTAAGTATGATTTCCCTTTGGTCTATAAAGTAAGAGATATCTTTGTTGAGTTTCCTGTCATTTCACTACTTCTTGTAGATGGTCATTTTATGATTTTTCTTGGTATTTCTTAGCATGAGGAGTATTTGTAGCTCAAGCATTCTAGAATATAAATGTTTTTGTCTTGAAATTTACATTTTCTTTTACTGCTCAATATTCAGTTAGATATTTTCATGACATTTTGGAGTTTTTGTTGTGTGCTTGAGTTTGAGTAATTGTTCAAGTATTTCTGTATTAAGTATCAACTATTGTTATTTCAACCAACCTAGTAACTCTCAATGAGGTTGTTACCCATCAATTGTTGGATCACTCGCTACTCTAGCTTCTACTTTGCTAATTTTAAACGCTGAATTAAATGGAGTGGAGTGTTACTATTACAGATGTGAATATATTTCTTTTTATTTCTATGCAGTCACCCCATTCATGTTGCATTCACATTATTCATCATACTAAGCACAGCAATTCATAATGTAAACGTATAAAATATTGAACATAACATAAGAAGCTTCAATCTTAGATTCAAGCAATTGGTTAAAATGGTTGTGACTGTCTGCCTAACAATCTTTTATCCTATATGTATTCTATACCTTCTCATGGACAATCAGATCTGAAATAAGAGATGTATGCATACTTGAGTTCTATACGTTCCAAGGATTTCTTCCAATTATTTTCCATTTGTAGTCAGACATTAACTTTCAAATCCCAACTTAGCAAGTAAAACAGAGAAAAAGATGCCAAAATGCAAGCCCCAGATATGTTGACATGTGAATGGATTCACGTGTCCCTTTCTTGAACATACTGGAGATTGGTGAAGTAAAAAAATGAAATAGTTTAAATTGGTGTAGCCTATTTTGGGGATATTTTAAATGTATAAGATTAGAAATAGTTCTTGGTGATAAATGTTTCTATAATACATACATACATACATACATACATACATACATACATACATACATACATACACACACACACACACACACACACACACACACACACACATATATATATATATATATCCCATACTGTTAGTATATTGTTCAATTTTCATGTCCATTTCGTCATCCAAGTGTTTTCTTTGAAGCATGGTGATCCTATAGACATCAATAATACTAGTGTAAAGGAAGTTGTTCTCTTACATTTTAAGTAACATATTCAATCAAGTACAAATCCACAGAGCTGAGTAAGTAGAAGTTGTAGTGGCCCAGAGGTAGCAACAATGCAGTGGTTTGGAAGTCACGAAGTAATACTATTTTAGGAATTGAAGAAAATATCTTCGATAAATCTTGCTGTAGAGGTTACCTAAGATTGCAAAAGAAGCTACAACAAAGTTGGTTTCTTCCTTAGAGAGCTACTATAATGGAATATCCTCACTACATGTTAGAATTCACAGATGATATCATGTCTTGTCTTTTTGGTTCTTCTCATAGTACTAGTTATAGTTGTGATTTGTATCCCATAATATGCTTAGTAATATGCACCCTGTTGAAGAGAAGTTATGAAAAAAGTTATTTCAATTTCATGAGTATTCCAAGAGCATACTCCCTTTGGAAAGTACAGAAATCTCTTCTGTCTCTAGAGAGTTTCAATATCTCAAACAATATATTGCCTTTCTTCAAAGAACAACCAGACATTACAAGTCTTCTACCTTTTTCTTCAAATACTTTATTCCTTGAAAAACTTGCATAATTCCCTGATTCTGCAATGCTTGATTCTGGTACGAGTACTAAGTATGAATCCAATTCTGTATATAATTATTCATTTTTTCCTAGTAATTATCATAGCTATTCCCAAAGTTATGTTAAAACACCAAGCAGTATAGATTCTTCATAGTCTTTTCCCTTCTACTTCTTGTTTTGACACAGGATCACAACCCAAATATTGAGAGAGAAAAATGAGGAAAAGCGTGCCAAGATCCTCAAGAAAAGAGAACGACAACACCAGATGCTTTCCTTACAAAAAGAAAGGTTGATATTGCAAGACGAAATGTTGGAGGAGGAAGCAATGATGGAATAATTGAAGATTGCAAATTAACTATCTGCTTCTAATTCTGATGAAGAATCTCCAGATCCCTCAAGACCTGGAAAGGATCTTGAGAAAATAGAGATTTTTTCTATCTCTCCTTTTGAAAGCCAAATAAGAGAAGAAATTGAAGACTTTGAACATCATAGTAACAAAGCTGGTCCCAGTCCTCTAGAAAGGGAAGAAGAATATTCAGAAGACATTAGAATGCTACTGCCAAAGATATCTTCTGTTCAAGATGCGAGACATTTCTATGTCTCTTGTGAATTTTGCTTTGAAGGCATGAAATTGATGAAATCTTACAATATAGATGCATTGATTGACACCAGTGCATCAATATATTTAGCAAAGAAAATGTCTTTTCCAAAGGATGTGGGGATTCCAAGCACTAGTGTTTGCTTGCAAAGAGAAGTCCTTACAGACTGTCCCCCTTCCCATTAAGTTTTATGGTATAGAATCTCATTAATCATGTTTGATGAGCATGCATTGTATATACTAATAGGAAATGATTTCTCATGTCAACATCTTTCACTGACCATTTATGATAAATGGAATTGTCATATCTGTCCCTACTAAAGCTATATGTGAAGAAAAGGTGAACATAATTAACAACTATGACAAAAGGATAGAAAGACCAGAAAAGTGAGCAAAATGAATTTCCCATCCAATGCAAGAAAGAAGCCATTATGAGAAAGACTTGGAAGAAATAAATTCAAGGATTGTCTAAGATTGTTTCTCAGACCAACCAAATGATTTCTAGAAAATAGAAAGGTATGCAGTCTCTCTTCCCCAAGTTCCTTATACAAATGCTACCAAAGCAAACCATAGAGGAATGACAGAATAAGAGTTAATATAATTCTAGAAAGAAATATCATATTCTCTTAAAAGAGGCCTAATAGTTCCTTCAAATTCCAATTGGGAGTGTACGTGCTTTTATGTGAATAGGCATTCTGAGCAAAAGAGAGGAAAGAAAATATTTGTTGTATACTATTATCCTCTTAATGAATATCCGAAGGACATTAAGCATCCTATCCCCAATAAAGATGATCTTCTCAAAAGACTTAAAGGATGCCATGCTAAATATAGGCAAAAAACAACTTTTGTTGTGCCAATAGGACACTAAGAATGGATAGTTATGCCCTTTGTTTTGAAGAATGCTCCAAGTGAGTTTCAGAAAGGATGGATAATATCTTTAGACCCTGTGTCAAATTTTGTGTTGTATATATAGATGATATTTTAGTTTTTAGTAAGAATTGGAAAGACCACATAGATCATTTGAAACAATTTTATGATCTTGTATATAACCACGGTCCAGTTTTGTCTTAGGTATATCTATTTCATTGGAAATATTGTCCCACAATTGCACATTCTAGAACACATTGGCATGTTTCCAGATGAAATTTGAGATAAAACCCAACTTCACCGATTTCTTGGTTGCATTAATTATATTGCGCCATTCTATTTGCAACTTGCTGCAGACATGAAATTATTAAATCAAATATTGAAGAAAAAACCTCCTGCCTGGTTAGAATTACACATTGAATCTGTGAAGATAAATAAAGAAAAATGCAAACATATTCGTCCTTTAAAATTGCATAGTGAATGAAGAAATAATATCTATACAGATGCAAGTGATGAACATTGGGGAGCAGTTTTGACAAAATCATTTCCTCGAGGATATGAAGAAATTTGTTAGCTGCATCAGGACAATTTAGTGGAGCTCAATTAAATTATCACTCCATTCATAAAGAGTGATAAATATACTAGGTATCATTTCAATATACTAGGTAGAATTCATGTGGGGTATCATGTCAATACACTTGGTAGAAATATAAAGGGGTATAAAAAATGCAAATGAAAAAATGGATACATGCAATATATAGTGAAAATAGGGGTTTTTTTAAATTGGCAAGCCAAATTGGGAGGGGGTTAAAAAAAACGATTTTGGGAGGTATTTTCCAATATTTTTTGAAAATAGGGGTATTGTTTCATGTGCCATGAATGAATGTGCTATGGCATGGTTTCACTAAGTGAAGACCCTGTGCAACTAGTCTTGCACAAATTTGACACGCAAGCATGCCAATGAACCAAAAAGTGAACCTACAACAATTATGCTCATATTTAAGCATGCATGTAGAGAAAAATAAATTACTTTTTCAGATATGATCCGAGTACATAAACGAATGATATTTCAAGCTCAATCAGTACAACTAGTTAATAAACACTGCCAGGAATTCAATCAAACCAATCGTACCAAGTTTCGAGGAACAAAGAGGTGAGGGTACAGATATGGAAAATATAATTCTACAGCACAAGTAAAGCACCAATAATAGAGCATATGGCTGTACATTCATGTTTTACCAAAAACAGAGATTCGAATCCAAAAACTATTTGCCAATTTCAGTGCAATGTACCTAGTTTCCAATTGAACTTTCCAAATTCCAAATAAAGAGAAATATATGAATATTGTAGCTCATGGAAATCATATCAGGATCACTTATAGTCATTTGGCTGTATCTTTCCACCCATACAAATTCCATTAAACAATCCACAAAACAAGTTAATTCTACTCATCCGAATTGACTAGTAATTCTAGGAATCATGAGAATAATTGAATCCACAGCTCATAGAATGATTCAAATTAAATTACAAATATAAATAACATGTTTTATCATTCATAAAATATTTATATCTCATTCTAACATTTTTTCAAACACTTCATATGAAAAGTCACAAATCTACTCAAAACAATTTTATTGAAGGAGCTAGAAATTGGAAATTGATATAGGATTTCGGTAGACATTTCCCCAAAAATACCAAGAATAATTATCCTCACATTCTCACACAAATTTAAATATTATTTATCAGATATTAGAATAAAATTAATAATCATGAATTTTTACAAACACTTCATGTGATAATTCTCCAAACTATGCAATACAGTCCGATCGAAGAACTAGTTTTCGAATAAAAGGTAGAAACATCAAAGGGAAGTGTTTTAAACCATTTCGAGGACACCATACCATAAAAATACATAATATATAATGAACAGGGGAAAAAATATTAGTTCTGTAGCACAGGTACCAAATAATTATTTCCTCAAACAATTTGTGCACAAAATTCCAAAAACTAGTTTCTAATTCCTTCACAAAATTTACTTGCATAAATATATTGAATTCTATGAGAAATTTATTCTAGAAATAACTCATATGTTTCATTAAAAAATTCATGTGGATCCATAAATAATTAAGATCAGATCCAAGTAAATTAAATAAAAATTAGTATAAATCACTTATCTTATCAATGTGAAACTGGAATCATCCGAACATCATTCCACCTAGCCTTTGGCACTGCTAAGCCAGATCTCACTTTGACAGACCACCCCCAAGATGAGGCTACAAATACAGAATAGAGGTGCGCTGAAGAATAACCCAAGTATCAGCTTGAGAATACAAAACTCTATTCCTCACCACATACTTCCTCTTCCACCCCACTACTAGGTGCAATGGTAATCCAAACCCCCTAGGCCATCGAGATATCACCATTCACCATAAGGATTTATGTGCAGGTTCAAGACAAATCCAAGTAGTGGAAATAGATTAACATCAAAGGTATGAACAACCATAATAAAACCATCCAAAAGAAACAAAACAAACAACCCCAAACCAAGGATATAAAACATGTAGTTATAGAACAAATAAGGTAATTCTAACTCAATGAGGTCAAATCAAACCATGGTAAGCCAACTTGAGTCAATCCAAGGGGGGTGATTCAACCACAAGAGGTTAACTCTAATCCAACCCAATAAATTCGAATTTCAAGGTGAATGACTCCAAACCACTCCACCCAACTCAAATTCATGTGTGGACACACAATCCATGAAGAGGAATCAAAATTAGTGAGCTGAGGTTTCACACTAGCCCAGGCATCTTCCAGAAATAGAAAATGGGGGTTACACAAGGATTTACAAAAGAGTTACACAAGGATTTACACAATTATTTACACAAGGAGTTACATAAGTATTTACACAAATTTTGAGGTGTTAAGGATAAAAAAAACTAGGGAAGGAACACTTATGCAAATGGGAGTTACAAAACCAACAAAGGGGATCAATCAACAAGTGACACCCACCCAAACACCAAGGAGGCACACTAAATCATGAATTAGGCTCAATAATACCAACATAGCCTAAAATAATCAAAAGTTGGGTCTATTGTACAATGTTTGGGTGATCATCAACTAATAAATCCACAAAACAAAATATGGACCAATATCAACCAAATAAGTTCTAAAGTGCTAGGAATGTGCCTATTCCCCCTCACATTGTGGATCTAGGCCTCCCATACTCTTTTAGTGGTCCCCGATATGCCGACTATTTTTATTAATTAATTATTTACAAAATAATAATAATGTCTTTAGGTCCTTAAAGACACTTTTTTGAACACCATGTGCTGCAATAATAAACAATTACAAATTACATATGTCCAGGGCTTAACACGCGGGATATTACAGTTTCCTCTACCACTCTCCTATGAATAAAATTGTGGGTGCCTCCATGGAAAATAAAAACAATTCCTTTGTGTTGCTTGATGTAACCAATCAACTTCAAGGTTTGGGGTGCTAAAAAACTTGATAAGGCATGGCGAGAAATTTTGGGTTCCTCACGAGGAGCTTGCAAGGTGGTGTGTTCTCCCATTGGTAGAGTGGAATCCTTTACTTCTGGTTATCGAGTATATTCAATTAACGTGTATTATTAGTATTCTTGTAGGGATATATCCATTAGGAAAAAATTAAATTCTTTACATTTATTCTCTCAGCTAGAATACCATTCATCACAATTATATCAAAGTTTGAGGTGTTGTTGTTATACCATCTCTTATGGGGACTACTTTTGGATTCTCAATGGATGAAGGTTGGAGGTGTTGGGAGTGGTTTCCATGGGCGGGATAACTAGTCATTTATTTAGTCATCGTAGTAATTTATTTATGTCAACAAATAGTATAATTAGTCATTGTTAGGATTATTAATTCTCCCTTGTCCAATTTGGTCATGTGTCTAAATCGGGAGTCATGTCTAAATTGGGAGTCCATCTAGTCTATTTATAGTCATTAACACCATGGGGTCCACTTGGCCTAATTGGGGCACATGTTTCAGTTACTAAAGTGTGGGGAACACTAATTGAGGGTCACTGGCACTGATTGCACTTGATTGCATCAGTTTAGGAGCCTCCTAGACCAATCCTTACAATTTAGGAGCCACTAGGAGTGCCGAAACCAACCAAGGTTAGTTCAGTTCAGTTGATGACTGGTTAAGCTAATTTAGGAGTCAGTTACATTCAGTTCTAGTCCTCTACATTCAGTTAGTGCTAGGTTTACTTGACTGAACTCAGGAGGGGCGCATTTCTCACCTACCATAGTCAGTTAGCCTTAGTCAACACTGAATGCAACACTTGAGTTGTGTTTTAGAACTCCGATGAACTCCGGTTATGGTTTAGACAAGGTCAGTTAACTATTGAGTCCTTCGATAGTGATTTAGACAAGGTCTTAGTTGCCTATAGTCAAGTAGAGTCTAATCAATTCGAATTTCCTCATGTGGATTCAAATTTCTTTTGGCTATTAAAGCCATTGTACTTCATTGTAATTATCCATCTAATTACTCTTTGATTAATGAAAATCATTTACAGCCGCAAGACATTTTTGCACTGTTTCATTCTTCAATAACTGAGTAAATTGTGTGATCTATCCTATGAGTTGTGTGTTTTTCCACAGATCTATGTGCTCAATTTAATTGTCATTTTATTCTTTAATTGTTGTCAATTGGTAGTATATTTAGTCATTGTTATCCATTGATTTTTTTTCCATTGGTAGTATATTTAGTAGATTTTTGAGTCCATCATTAGTGTTAACTAGTCGTTTATTTAGTCATGATAATCATTTATTGTCATAAAAAAGTGACATATTTAGTCATTTAAATATTTAATTTCCATCAACTAGTAGTATATTTAGTCATTTTTATTCATAGATTTCTATACATAGGGCATGAAGGAATCAAACCACCAACCTCCTATCTATAAGGCAGGCGCTCTTCCATTGATCTTGCACTCTTAAATATAATCAAAATTTACACTGAATCAAAGTGATTCATATTGGGAACTTCCATATTCTTAATTCTTTGGATTGCAGTACGGAAATGAAAGTATAGTGTAATTTACATTAAAAAGGAGAGGCTAAATATTTTCATGATAAACATAAAGGAGTTGTCCACTGTTGCACACCTAAGTAAGAATTTTTTATTAAATTTTAGTGAAAATTAGAGCATAAGTATACAATATCATACCTCAAACATGATACCATCAAGACACATTGCATTGATGGTCTCTTCAACTGTGCACATATCCACAAAATAAAACTTATTTTCATGATTAATATAGACAATAAGAACAAAATACCATGTTCGCAAGTGATATTTTTGAACAAGAAATGAGATACAAGTGAAGAAAATGTTGAGCTAGGGATGTAATATGTTGTTTACAAGTTTGGTTTGTGTTGTTACATTGTTCAAATTACAAACTCATATAATTTATGTATTTCTAATCATGGTGACATTCTTCTAAGTTGTGCTTGAGTTGTGCCAAGATAGATTCTCCTGTGATTTGTCATAAAATTCTCTCATAACTATAACTATGTTGATTTGGAAGGAAGCTGCGTTAGTAAGTTGAAACTTCTCGACGTTTCGATCCTTACTCTGGGATCATCATCAGGAGACCAACGAAGACTTGAGTTTGTATCACATGACCAACAATATCGAATATCCATGCAATACAAGGTAGATGAACACACTAATGACATCAAATCAATGTTGTTTGGTAGGCTTCCAATGATAAGGAGACCTTAATATAAACATATTTATATTTATCATTATTATCTTCTTGACCATATTGGGATGGTTTAACTCTGTAGATCAATCTCTTTAGTGAAATCAACTATATATTATATTGTTGGTCATGTGATACAAACTCATGTCACCTAACGGAAACATAGTTATAAAATGCACATAATGAACTGGCCCATGATGGCCCTTGTTACAAGAAATTTATTCTTTAGTATGGAAACCAAAAAGATGAACCCACATATATTTCCCACCAATCTTTTTCACTTTTTTTAGTGACCTGAGCTTCAATTCCCATAATAAAATGGAGACCATTTAGTTGGAATCCTCCATGCTTCACTTATTACCACTATTAATGTTAAATGTTGTAACCACAATGTATTAAATCAGGGATTAGGCCCTAATTTTTTTCCTCTTAGAAGAGAAACGAGATCAGGCTATGATATGGCACCTTTGAGGAGATAAGGAAGGAGGAGACTTGAATATTCTCCAAGAAAATCCACTATGAACAAGGAACCAATCTATTTTGGTCGCAATGTTCCCACACCCTATGCATTTATTTGTATGTTTATACCTTTATTTTTCCCATTAATATAAATGAGTGTTGGCCCTATGAAAATATGTACCAATTTTTGTCAAAAAAGTGAAGAATATGGTTGCAAGGCGAGAAAGGTCGCGAAGGAAAAGGAGAAGAGTAAGCTGAATTTGAGTATTTGACATGTTTTGAGAAATAAATAAATGTAACAATGAGTTAACTTAGACTAACAGTCTATCTTTTGGGAATGGGCATGAATGTAATCTGGGATGTTAGCCGCTTTATTAAATGTAACGGGATTTGGGGTAGTTAGAAAAACCAGTAGACTATCAGTTGAGAACTAGTTGACGGTTGAAACAAGAATTGTAAGAAATATATAGGATCGATCCAAGTTGTGTGTGGACAATCACTAAATATAGAGGAGATTGACAGCAAGGTTTTCTGAGAGAAGAAAAGAAAGCATGAGAGAATGAGAAAGATAGAGAAAACCCATCAATTGTAAAGAATATTCTAAGAGAAGTTTGCAAGTTATGTGTGTAGACCAAAGCATTCCAATATTAGTCATGTCAGATGAAGAGCACTTTGTGGTTTTTCTCGTATGAGTTTTCTTGTTAAACCTCTGCGTATTTGATATTTGAGTAACTTGTGTGTAAGTACTTATGTGTTTATCGCACTTACATTGATTTCATGTTGTAGAATAACAATAATAATGATAAGGAATATGCTTCAATATGTATATGTTTATGGTGCAAATGTGTTGACGGATTGGTTTTCTTTCTTTTGCGTATGTATATTTTTATGCTGTAAATGTGTTAATGGAATGGTAATCCATCCCTCCGTTTTGGTCAAGCTTTGTCTTAATGTTATCACAAATAAATCCCCTTCCTTAACTACAAAAATATGGTTCTAGAAGTCCCAATAAGATAGCTCAGGTGAGACAACACCTTTATGGGTGTTACTGATAGGTTTATGCTTTGTCAAGCCAATATCTTGGGATTTTTTGGATAGAGAGGGAAATTTGAACCTAGGTTAGTGGAGAATATGCTAACAAATGGTTCCATTGCTAGGATGTTGAATCATTATGGAGGGGACATGTTTTGGTACCTGATGAAACCTGAAATTCAAGATTGGGTGGATTACAAAGTAAGAGAGTTTGCACAGTGTTTGTGTTAGAAATTGTTCCTAGACTACAACAGGAACAAACTAGTACAATCTCAAAATAAAAGCAAAATAGAATTGGTTTTTACGATTTTTGGTATGAAAATTCATCAACCAAGAAGGTAAATCATCAACAAGCTAACACAAGTACTGAATAATGAAATAATATGAAATAATGAGGTGAAAAAACATAAAATATAAATATAAACCATGAACATTTTAAACACAACATTGATTTCATCCACAACATATAAGCATTTACCTGAATAAAAACCATTAAACAAGAAATGAAGTTATATATTGAGTGGTAAAACAGGCCATAAACAAAACCAACATGGAAAATAAATGGCTTATAAGTATGTATATATGAGTCTCAGTATTCAAACTTACATGATAGTTATGAACATTAGCTTGACATAAATCCCGCTCTAAAGCCCCTTCTTGAACAAAATCTGAACCCTTGAACTGTATGTTTGTCTTCCTTTTATCATCAAAAACGTAGAGTAGTTCCATAAATACCTTGTAGGTTTAGCTTTGAAGCAGTTACATCAATTAGTTACATGCTAACTCAAAATATTTAAAGACAATTGACCCAAAAATAGCAAATCGGACTTTGGGAAATTTGATGAATTTTCTGAAAAATGGGTCTCACAAACGCCTCCATATATATTGATCCATGATAGTTGTAAAAAAACTAAGAGAGGTGTTGTTAAATGAGTCCATGAATAAAAAAACCTCTCTTGTTTTATAAAACTTTCCCTTTAATTGATCGGAATACATGCTGGAAAATTGTGACTAAAACATGAAACTATTAGATAATTCAAACCTTGAAAAATAGGCCACAAAGATGAATTCGAATCTGTGAAATAATGACATCTGTTGAAAAACTGAGATAGGTTTTTATGAATAAATCCATTATGAAAAAAAACCTCTTTGGTATTTCTGAAATTCATCTCCATTGCCTTGTAATCTGTGCTCAATTAGAATGACTAAAGCAGGAAAAACAGAGCATAATTATGCACCTCTTTTTCTTCATAAAGCCTTCTTAGCCACATTTCACTGTAATTTGGATTTGTGTACTTCTTTTAGGAAATTTAAATATATTCAACCTTCATCTCTGCAACAATAAGACTCAAAACCAGAATCGTAACAGCTGAAAACCCAACCTAAAAATCATGACAACTGAAAACCACGATTTTATGAATGATATTCTCACAATTACATAAATTTGTCATGATTAAGGAGTCATGTTATGTACATGTGTCATAATTTCTTCAACATGTGTCTATAATGTTCCCATTACCCTCGACTGCAATGACCACGATAATCAATAATTCAGGATTAGTGTAGTGCTTTATGGCATAGATCTTGAGCTCTGCACTACAGGAATCTCCTCATGACATTTTTTTGGAAAAAGGCTTGAAACAAGGGTTAGACATTGGATATATACCATGAATTAAAAAACATTTTCAGACTTCGAAAGAATATAATACTTCATAATCCATTAAAATAAAACTAATACAGAAAATAAATAACTTAAGACAAACAATAAGTTATAAAACCCAAAAACATGCATTTAAACTATTAAAGTTTAAAAAAAACTCAAAATGAAAAGTAAATAAGACATAAAACCTTAGAAAAACAAGACACGAAGACTAGGAACAATTTCCAGTATTAACCTCTGGCTCTTGCTGAGGGATGAAAACCTCCTTGTGAGGTTTCAAGAACCTGTAGACCTTGTGCCTTATTCATTGGGTGATGGAGTCATTTGTATCTCGTTCCCAGCCTACCATTCCCTGCTAAACAAAGGTGCAACTTGTTTTTCCAATCAAAATCTGAACCTATACCTTTGAAATGACAAAATACTGCTACAATCTAGCATAGTGAAAATAATCTACATGCTCGTATAGCGATCTTATTCTGCTATTTACTCCTACTTCTAATCGTAGGAAACAACCCAATCAAGTGTAATCATACTTCCATTGAAGCCAAGAAACCATTTGACTGAGAATCCTAATTCCATGCATGCTATTGTTTGAGAAGACCCACAAAAGATGTGATAAATGCAATAAAGAGTCTGTAGGTAGTTGCTACTTACGACTGGAAATAGGAAGTATGCCAAAATCTAGAGCATTAGAAACCTTTGAAAAATACAACTCCATCCAAGAAGCCATGAGATCATGAAACTCATGCAAAATTATTCCTTCATGTTGTTAAAAAAGAATGGACTGCAAATGGGTGTCCTCAATTCTCAATACTCCATGAGATAATGCAATAGGAGAACAATATATAAAATCTTCGACTCTATTGAGGTTATCCTGTTTTATATCTTCCACTAACTCACATTAGAGGAAATTTCAACTCAAAATGGGCCTTTTAACTCTAATGAAGATTGAAAGAATGGTTGTAGTATTTCTTTATATCTATAAAAAATTGGCATATTTTCATAATGGTTTTGAGCAGCAAAGTTATCATGGCCACGGCTATTAGAAACATCTAATATTATATTCAAAGTATATATAGTCTGGCTTCTATCAATTTGAGAGTCAAAGCAGTTTAGAAATTTTTCTTGTTCAATAAAAATATTGGAATATAATTCACCTACAATCGGTTTTTGCTGATCCTGAAACTTCTGGTCTAAAAATTCAATGTCTTAATCATATTCATCATAAGTGAAACATTCTTTTCCTCTCCATTGTTTTTATTTTTAAACTTTGGCTCAAGGATGGAAACCAAGGGCTCTTCAAACTACTTCTCGACCTTTGATGCAGGAGAAAATATAGTGGACAAATTTGATAACCTCTGATCATTTCCCTTAATTCCTGGGTCAGATTCACATTCATCATATAAAGGATGATTTGAAAAAGCATTAACATGATCTTCCTCATCATTATCATATTTTTTATATAGATTTGAAGTAATAGGTACATAAAGAGAAAGAAAGTCCTCTTGCTGTTCTTCCTTGGAAATAGATGATCTCTGCAAATCCAGTTCTTCATGGTTGATGCAATTTCCTTTTGTCTGCAAATATGAAAGTTGGGGATTGCGCTTACTTATTTCCATTGGCATTTTACCAGAAGGAAACTAATCATTATGTTTTATATCTAAAGAAACCAAATCTTCAGGTTTATAATAATCATAATTAATGATAATGGAAGAACCTTCATCTTCTTCATTATCCACTTCTAGTTCATATTTATGGGAAAAACTATCATCTTGAAGATCATTAGAGAACTAATGAAGATTGTGAGGGATAAATTCTTCTCTATCTATATATTCAATCTCACCATGCAATTCATATTCCTCACAACAATTTTCAAATAGAAGATATGCCCGATAAAATATTTGACAATGGTGATGAAAAACAATATGAAACTCCTCAAAGAATGAATGCTAGAAGCGGGAAGGGATTGACACCATTCACAAGCGTGTTCTTCTAAACAAAATCTGAACATCTTGATTAAGACATCATCGTGAAAAAAATCATGTTCAAGCATGCATTTATGAAAATTTAATAAGTGCTCATGAGGATACTCATACTTGTTTCCTCTGAATCTAGGAAGATAGTCACCCCACTCAGTTATAGAAAGCATTGGATGTGGAAAACCAACAATATTTGAGAAATCACAGAAAGCATACCTTGAAGCCACAATGGCTTCCATGCTCATTGACATCTTGAATAGGTGGAGTGGCCAGCAGATCTTTCTTTCATGGAGTCGCAAGAGATTTCCGAATTTGCCTAGCTTCTTTCAAAATATATTTTGGATCTGTGACACCCAAATGTAAAAGTGAAGTAGGTTTTCCTCTTGTCCCAATCTTTCTGATAGCGACTGTGAACCACTGCTTGCTGAAAAATGTAGTCTGAAATATTTTTTGACTTTGTTCACCTCTCAAAATCAGATGAATAATGATATCCTAGAGAAGATATACTTCAGTTATGTCCCCAACAATGGCTCCAAAGATGTTTGTGCTAGAAATTGTTCCTAGACTACAACAAGAACAAGCTAGCACAATCTCAAAATAAAATCCGCAATGGAATTGTTTTTTATGATTTTTGGTTTGAAAATTCATCAATCAAGAAAGTAAATCATCAACAAGCTAACAAAAGTATTGAATCATGAAATAATATGAAAGACTGAGGTGCAAAGACATAAAATATAAATATAAACCATGAACATTATAAACACAATACTGATTTCATCCACAACATATAAGCATTTACTTGAATAAAAACCATTAAACAAGAAATGAAGTTATATAATGAGTGGTCAAATAGGCCATAAACAAAACCAACATGGAAAATAAATGGCTTATATGTATGTATATGCCAGTATCAGCTTTCAAATTTACATGAGAGTTATGAGCATTAGCTTGACATACATCTCACTCTAAAGCCCCTTCTTGAACAAAATCCGAACCCCTGAACTGTATGTTTGTCTTCTTTTTATCATCACAAAGGTAGAGTAGTTCAATAACTACCTTCTAGGTCAAGATTTGAAGCAGTTACATCTATTATTTACATGCTAACTCAAAATATTTAAAGACAATTAACCCAAAAATAGCAAATCAGACTCTGGGAAATTTGATGAATTTTCTGAAAAATGGGTCTCACAAACGCCTCCATATCTATCGATCCATTATATCTATACAAAAACTGAGAGAGGTGTTTTTAAATGAGTCCATTAAGAAAAAAACCTCTCTTGGTTTTTAAAAATTCCCCTTCAATTGATTAGAATACGTGTTGGAAAATTATGACTAAAACATGAAACTATTAAATAATTCGAACCCTGAAAAATAGGTCACAAAGATTAATTCAAATATATCAAACTATGATAGCTATTGAAAAACTGAGATAGGCTTTTATGAAAAAATCTGTGATGAACAAAAATTTCTTTGGGATTTATGAAATTCATCTCCATTGCCTCATAATCCGTGCTCAATTACAATGACTAAAACATGAAAAACAAAGTGTAACTATGCACCTCTTTTTCTTCTTAAAGCCTTCTTAGCCACATTTCACTATAATTTGGCTTTGTGTACTTATTTTAGGAACTTTAAAGATTTTCAACATTTTTCTATGCAACAATAAGACTCCGAACCAAAATCGTAACAGTTGAAAACCCATCCTAAAAATTGTGACAGCTGAAAGCCCAACCTAAAAATCGTGACACCTGAAAACCACGATTTTCTGAATGATATTCCCACGATTACATACATTTTTCATGATTAAGGAGTCATGTTCTGTACGTGTGTCATAATGTCTTCAATATGTTTCTATAATGTTCCCATTATCCTCGACTGCAATGACCACGATAATCCACCACTCTTTTTAATAATTCAGGATTCTTGCAATGCTTTATGGTATATATCTTGAACTCTGCACTATAGGAATCTCCTCGTGACATTTTTTGGCAAAAGGCTTGAAACAAGGGTTAGACCTTGGATATATACCATGAATTAAAAAACATTTTCAGGCTTCGAAAGACTATAATACTTAATAAGCCATTAAAATAAAACTAATACGGAAAAGAAATAACTTAAAACAAACTATAAGTTATAAAACCCCAAAACATGCATTTAAACTATTGAAATTTAAAACAAACTCAAAATGAAAAGTAAATAAGACATAAAACCTTATAAAAACAAGACACAAAGACTAGAAACAATTTTCAGTATTAACACACAGGAAGAAAGTGAAGGATCATGATTGAATATGACTAAATGGTTAGAAAGATATATTTACTCAAACATTCATGATATTTTCTTTAGTGAATTTCTCATTCTGCTACATCAATGGTTGTCAAAGATAATTATGCAAAGGAAAACATTTTAAGGTAGAGAACCCACTGAGTGGACTCCTCATCTGATCCGACGATTGGAAAGAGTCAGTAATACTATATCTAGGGTTGTCAAATTTTGGGTTGATAGCATTTTGGAAGGCTACATTACTGAGATTGCAATCGACACGATAAGATCATACAATAAGACAGGGAGAGAGTGTTATTCCAAGAACCTCAATGCCGTTACTTGAAATATTTAAAGATGTTGGTTTGTGAGAAGGGGATCCTGAGGATGGATTCTGAAGAGTAAATTTGTGTGTGTAGAGGACCTAGATAATTTCGCAAGAAAGGATGGAATAAGATGGATGAGAGTAAGTTGATCAGGTCTTCTCTATTGATATTGAGAATGAGTTAGAGAGTGGTCACCTAAGGAGTGGAAGAAGATTTTGATCAGAAAAGAGAAGAAGGACTGCGACAAGAAGAGGAAGTTGCAACACAACCAGAAGAAGGGACTATGAGTTGGCACCACTCCTTGAGGGAGAATCTTGCAACAAAGAGGAAGAATATAGGCTCATTTCTGAAGAATAAGAGGAAGCACCATATCTGGATCAGGATTACAACATACCCATGACCTTGAGTACATCTACATCAATAGAGATAAGACCTAAAAGTGCATCAAAGAGTGGTTTTGTAAATCATAGTAACAATAATAGTCAAGATAAAAGTCAAGGAATTCCTATTATTGGAATATTTATTTCAAATTCATATTTACCCCAAGTAAACAGAATGTCAGGGAGTGATATAAAGTTACCTATATTTAATGGGAATAGTTAGAAGACCCTGAGCAACATTGGTTCCTATGTGAAGTTATATGGATAGTGTGACAGGTCTAGGATGAGACTATAAAGAGAGATTAGATGATCACAACCTTTATAGGTCGTGTTCTTGAATGGTATATGAAATTTTTTGTGGTTCCCGTAGGGGTTCGTTAGAATTCGTTGGATTAGATATGAATTGGACTGATCAAAGAATTCAAGGAATCGAAGTATAAGTCCCATTGTATTATGAAATTAAAATAAATTAAACAATTGTCGACTGAGTTTGTTTGGGACTTCGACCGAAGAATTAAGACTCTGATCGCTAAGGTGAGCTTTTAGATGTTGGATGTCCAACATAAAGAATGGTTTATTGCTTCTATGCTACCACATATTTGAGTTCCTTTGATGCAACAAAAGATTGTATCCTAGAGAAAAGATCTTGAGCTTTCTATGAAATTGGAAGCTTTGTTGGTTGGAGAAACTGGCACGGGAATGATGAAAATACAGTCACATCTTACTAATTTAACGTTGCAAATACAGTATATCAAGAAAGGGAAAGAAATTCAAGAAGAAGTTTGGTGTACAATATGCAGAACTAAAGGCCATAATAAATATTCATGTCAAGCTTTCTTTAATTATCTTGCATTAGGAGTGTTGAACCCAATAAATTCACAAGGAATGTCTTGGTGTATAATTTTCCATAGAAGAGGTCACCGGTTGGAGGAATACTTGTATCTACAGAAAACAGTAAGTGTACCTGCCATCCTATATTGTAATTTTTTTTGATCTATGGGTCATGATGAGAAAGACTATAGACCATACCGATTTCTACAAGAAAATATGGTCGACACATATCTAATGGAGAATGATGAACAAATACAATTTCAATGGGATTAGACACACTACCCTCATCCAAGGGGTGGGGGAGGTCCTTTTAGATTCCAAGGGCCAGGAGGAGGATTTGGTCAACAAATGGTACAATTTATTTTTTAAAATTGTGGACAACTAGGAAATTTTTCCAGAGAATGTACTAATCCCACAATGAAATATTCATATTGTAAAGCGTTTGACCAAACTATTGAAGACCACCCATAGCTGATTACTAAATGGCAGGCCAGAAACCCTGGGAACTAGAACCAACCAGAAAATGAAAATCAAAATATTCAGAATATTTATGTCAAAACTCGAGACCATAATATTGTTGTTGTAATAAGAGGAGGTGATGCGGCTAGAGAAGATCAAGATTCATCTTGTGTAAATACGAGGGTTCGACCGACAATGCTGAATAAAGCACGATTTGATTTCTAGGAAGAAAATGGAGTCTTCTTTGATGCACGAGATGTGTTCATCGACAAAAATTGGGCATCAACATCTACCATCATTCTAGAATTGGATGATGGACCAGTCATGGAAATTCCTAAAAGATTTAAATAGTTACTCCAAAGAAATATGACAGCGAAGGTAAGCAAGTTGAAATATTTCTTTAAAGCTTGTGTAGAATTAATAGAAGATAAGGATGTTGTAGTAGAATTATTTTTTTTATTGAAGAAACTTGACCAAGTGTATGACCAGAAAATAAAGTTAACCACATTGATAAGAGACTGAGAACTGTTCGTGAGTTAAGAATGAATGCCCAGATAGGAGATTATTCCATATGGACTTTATCGTATTATATTTTGGGTTAGATGTGAACATTCTGAAAATAAAAACTTGGGAAAACATGAGAAATTTGAGACTCGTATGGTCTCCTGTTCATCTATGTTTAGCCAATCATTTAAAGGTCTTGCCTATTAGCCGATTGAAAAAGGTCCTTATCGAAGTGGAAGGACTCCGAACCTTTGCTAATTTTGAATTCATAGACATTATTGATGATACGAATGCATATACTAGACTTGTGTGGCTCAACTGGGTTATTGACAATCAAACAATAATAAATTTTAAAAAGAGAATATTGTCATTCAAAGATACAGAACTACAGGTGATTTCCCTAGTTGATCCTCTAGAAGGCCAGAGATATCTTGAGCAAGTGAACCATGAAGGACAACAAGAATACTTGGATAGTATTTATAATATATCTTTTGCAAGGGATTATTATGTTAACTTGAAAAATGATGGTAATTTGAGTTGGTGAAGTATTACCTCATTTACATCATACTTAGGAAAATCTATGGAGAATTGGAAGAATCGACTACATGAAGTCTTGATGTGAAAATGGGCTAAAATCATGAAATATGTTTGATGGGTAGGTACTCAGGTATGTGATTTAGCTACCTATGAAGAATTTCCTAATTTGGACACATTTCTTATAGAGTTTGAAAAAAAAAGTACTGGAACCGCAACATTTTTTAGCACTAGATGTTGAATTGAAGGCTATACCCGCCAGGTGGTGGGTTGCTCATAAGAGATCTATTACAAAATGACCTCATTGTCGATGGTTGATGGAGATTAGATTTGGTGAGAATATGTTGTATACTATCTAAAAATATACAGGATTGACAAATATTGTAGAGGATATTGAGAATTGTCATGCAACATGGAAGACGCCACCACAACAAGAATGGGTTCATCAATTTATACATACTTTAGATATGATACTGATAAACTGGTACACATTGATTGAGCTGTGTCAGGAGACTGTAGAATGGGAATAGCTATGTACCAGTTTCATGCAAACTTTTAGTTTGGTTGATGACAGTCATACAATTGATGCTTCTCTACAAGTTATAAGAACCAACATTTTCAAGACATCTTGGTGTCGATGTAGAGTTTTCCTTAGAGCGTCTCAATAGTTCAAAAATGGATGGAATGTTATAATGTAACTGACGACCCTGGTAATGATTATCCATGTGACATGCATATTATTAAATCTAGCTGTATTCGAGTAGTGGAGGGAGCATACTTTTCAAATGACATTTTTTAAGCCCCTTAGAACAAAGAAGGTGAACATTGGTTCTCCATAAAATACGAAATTTTCCAATATTTGATATTATTGGAATGATGAAATCATAGGAAAAATTACAGACTTATTGCATCAATTCCAGGATATATTCCCTAATAAGTTTTCATAGATGAAGGGTACTATTGTGATCTGGGAGAAATGAAGATTCCCCTGAAGCCAGATGCAAAACCTATCAGACAACAATCGTACAGACTCAATTCGAGATATAAAGAGAAGGTTAAGATAGAGTTATATAGAATTTTAGATGCATGAATTATATAACATGTCAATGACTCTGAATGGATTATCCCTATGTTGGTACAGGACAACAAAATTGGTGAAGGAAATTAAACAACGCCTTCCTGCATGATCCATTCCCAACCCCTTTCACGGATGAAGTATTGGAGAATGTCAGAGGACAATAAGTGTACTCGTTTACTGATGGATTCTCTGGTTACCATCATATAATAATTGAAAGGGAATATCAGTACAAGGTGACCTTTGCGACAAAATGTGGATACTTCCAATATATGGTAATGCCTTTTGTACTGAAGACTGCCCCTCATATTTTTTCTAGAATAGTAGTAGCTACTTTTAAAGATTTCATCCATATTTTTCTTGAGGTATATTTTTATGATTGGACGGTCTATGGGCTGGTGAAAAATTGAATTGAGAGTCATAGAATGATGATTGACCAATGTAGACAATTTTAGATTTGTCTGAACTTGAAAAATGCATTTTTTGTGCTCCTTTTGGTATCTTGTTGGGTAATGTGGTTTGCCGAGATGGAATATTGATGGACCCTACCAAGACTGTGATTTTTGTTGGCCTACCTCTTCCCATGATAGTTAAATAGTTAAGAACTACTTTGGGGCATACCGGGAATTAAAAAAAATTTATTAGATCATATGGAAAGGCTACAACTCCAATGGAGAAATTGTTGAAGAAAATTGTTAAATTCCAATGGAATGAGAAATGTCAAGAGAGTATGGATGTTCTTAAAGATAAGATAGTTACAAATCCTCTATTTGTATTTCCATATTGGAAGAAATAATTTCATGTACATTTCGGTGCTTCTTCTGTCATGCTCAATGTTGTACTCACACAATCAAGTGAGGGTGCTCTTGATCACCCCATTGTATCATTTGCTAGTAGAAAGATGTCGACAATAGAAAATAACTATACCACAACTAAAAGGGAAGGAATTATTATGGTATATGCTCTCCAAAAGTTTAGACATTACTTGTTGGGAGGACATTTCAAGATGTATACAAACCATTCTGCATTGAAATATTTGGTCAATAATCCAGTGTTGGGGGGGGGGGGGGG